>JAYMSP010003956.1:0-17846 GCA_036897095.1 Plantago elongata
TATATATACATATATATATATATATATATACATATATATATATATATATATATATATATATATATATTGTAGATCCCAATCCCCAAGTGAAAATTTGGCAAACCTGTTTGATAGAGGCTACAGTCAGACGCTGTCTCTCTTTCCTCTCTCGTTGGCATTCCGTACACCAGCTGGAGAAATCTTTTTGATACTTCCTAAGTTCCCGGAAAGCAGCACTGGAAGAATGAAAGATCAGAATACCAGATTGGAACCGGAAGATGAAGTTTATCATCAGTATGAGACAATCACTCAGTAAATAAATAGAAAAGGAGAGGATTACTACCCCTATATTCAATAGCTTTCAATTTTTCAGACAAATTTCATGGATAAGGCCCTCCAACACATATAACTAAGTTTAAGGCTCTGTTTATCACTACCTTATCAGCTCGAGAATTTTCAAAATAACCATATTATGTGAACGTCTAACTGGTAGATGATAAGCTTGTCCAAAATAAGCTAGCTGATTTGTTTTTATATAATATAATTAGCAAATCAGATAGCTTATCAACTAATTATTTACTAAATTTTTTTTTTTTAAATCAGCTGGCTTGCTTTGCAACACATATTTTTGGCAAATCTTTTCTTCTATTTTCCTCACTTGATTTGCTTTTCTTCTTTCACCATGAAGCAAGTGATAGGTCCTGGAAAGCCAAATCGTTACCAAGACTTGGGGCAGAGGGGAAATTTTAGAATACCTTCTACACCATAATAGTAAGTTAATTCTATGTCCAGATGTGGTGGCTCTAGCACCATGCCGATGGCGACCACGATGAAGAACTGCACGCCCCGGGACATGCGAGTAATCAAATATCTCCTATAGAAGTTCCAGACAAATTCCAGTTAGGTGGGGCAAAATAAAACTAACCAAAAAAAAGTGAGCTTAAATAATGAAATTAATCTTCCAAAGTCTACCTACATTTTTTTTGGCAGTCTATTCGTTAGGAAATGTCCACTTCGAGACTAATTTCCAAATTCCAACCATAAATAATGATACATATTTGGGCTTTATAGTGAGCATTGAATTCGTAATTAGTCAAATTACAACCAAATATGTATATATACAAAGAAATACTCCTTTTTAATGAACTGCAACAAGTAAAAGAGGAACACCTAACCTTCTCAAGTGCAAGAACTCTGAACTAAATAAGAATAAGCAATAAAGCAACATGTATTATTCAGGGAAATAAACTAACTCAACCGTGATATAGTAGCTTTCTTTTCTATTTCCACATTATGCCAACAATAGCACGAAAATGGAAAAACAAATTGTAGGTAAACGGTCTACAACTGAACTGTAGTATGTAGATAATGTGATAAAAATGTTCCATTCACTTGCATAATTGCATTATAATCCCTAAGATTACGTCCAACATCACATTTCAAAGTAGACTTCTGTATAACAGTCGAAGTGCCCCTCCATTAAATAGAATAAAATGTCTTTAAAAATGCATGCTTTATCTTATTACACATTTCTTTTAGGGTGAATTTCATTTAGTAACCCTCTTAGATGTGCTAATTACACTTTGGTCCATGTAAGTTCAACAATAACATATAGGTCATCTTTTCCATTTTTTCATTGACTAGAGGAATGATGTCAAACATGGTCTTATATAATCAATTTGATAAATATCTCTTATTTATTCCTAATCCAACTAAAATCATTTATCTTCTAACTTCTTTTTTGAGTACCTTATTTATTTTTTAATACCATAAATTAAAAAAAAAAATCTAGGTGTATTTTATAATTTTGATCACATAGTTATACATTTCATAATAAATTTTTAATTTTCTGAAGTAGTTTCTGGACTTAATTTTTTTTTCGAGAAAAGTTTCTGGACTTAATTGCAAAATCATAAATAATTTCCAAGCCAAATTGAAAATTTGTTAGAAATACAAAAAAACAATGAAGGGAAGGAAAATCAAGCTTCATCGGAGCATTGTAAACAACTTTGACAGTGTTGTGTAATACTCCAATCAGAGCTGTTTGATAGCTCCAACCTGGAGCTGTTTACATATACGGTCACTTCCCAATATTTTTTTTTTCATTTCCAACAAATTTTCCTTTTGTTTTAAATAATTTATTTATTAATTTGTTGAATATTATAATTTACAAAATATATTTTTGATTTTGGAGTAAATAAATAATTTGATGCAAGTAAGGGTCAAATTTACAAACTGCATTAAAACTTGTGTAGGGTTGTGTTTGGCTAAATGAAATTTTATTTGACCAATTTGATGTAAATATAATTGTTAAGAGATATTTAGATCTATATGTAATTACTCATCTAGAAGGGACTAATATGAGAAGATGGCATCTAGTAGGGGTGGTATATGATATTTTCACTTTTGTTTAAATATCTTGTGTTTGGCAATACTGACATAATAGGACCCAATTGATAATAATACTCCCTCCATTTCACTCGAGGCTTAACATTTTGCCAGATAGGGAGTTTATTTAACATTTTAACATTTCCTCGAATGAAAACCCACTATCTATGCGTAGTAAGTTTTTAATCACTTTTTTTCATACTTTCTAATCTATCAATTTTGCTATCCACTTGTAAACCATTTTTCACTCAATTAACTTATGCTTTGTTCCAAACATTCATTGAAATGGAGAGTATTTTACAATAGGTCAATGTTTGGATTTCATCATGATTCTTTAGACATTAGGGACCTACCTGTAATATTGACATCAATAAAGGTAACCAGATGTAAAAGTGCCTATATGGAAATGTTAGATTAGCAAGTACTAAATGAAAAATTACAATTACATGGTCTATGATTCAGTTATGACTAGTTCTGACTAAGAATTTTACTATCCAACCCACTCACATGAAATTAAAAAAGGTTAATCTAATTAAGAGATCAGCCCAACAACTCACCTCTGACTGTGTTTCTGTATTTACATGCTTTTCGCACCGTGTGCCACGGAAAAAAAGTTCACCACCTGAAAATTGTTTGCCTAAGCAGACATTCAATGTGACTTCTGAGTCATCCACGTGGAAACCTACAATAGCGATATTTCATCAAATTCAGACAACAAGCTTGGCAATATACTGTCTGTAGACATGGCATTTTCACAGCAGAAATGCAGGGATTTTGCAGAGCACTAGCAGTGTTTTCAAGGAACTAAATTGAAAAGGTATCAGAAGTAAACACAATACAGCAACATCTGAAAATATAATAGCTAAGATGAGACTAAGGGGGTAACATGTACCTGTTGGACAATTAAAAGTGCTAAGCAACTTCAAAGATCCTAAGAATATAAAAGCAGCACTCCTAATGAACATCAGAGTTCATAATTATTTTCTATAATTTTGCAGTAGGATGTTTATACCAACGTACAAACATCCTTCAGCAGTGGTAGTGAATAGTGATCGACTGAAGGATATGCAGTCATTAATCGTAAAATTCAACAGCAATTATGCAAAAAATTCAGAGCGCCCTTTTAGGCTTCTAAAGGGGTACAACCTAATGCACACCTAATTAGGTATTAAAAGCATGAGAGAAATGAATAAAGATAGGAAAAAGTACAACATAGAATGAATTAGAGTAGTGTGATGAGTAGTATGTTTGTAACTAAGATCTTGTTTTCAACTAGATTTTCAGTTAGCTTTTCAGCTCCATGAGCTTTTTTACGTGAACGCGTAGCTTTTAAACAAACTAGCTGAAAAGCTAGCTGGTTTGAAAAGCTAATCAAGTAAGCTTGTTGGAAAAAAAAGCTACATAACCAGCTACCAGCTACCTTTTCAGCTAGTTTTGCTAAACAGAGCCTAAATGGGTATGGGAAAGGTTATAGGCATGTGGTTCAAATTCCGTCATTTATTGGAATGTGTATTTATTAACAGAAGTCTAACCAGGAAAGCAGGTGCATGGCAGAAGGGTACAAATTAGTACTGTTAAAAATGTGAACATCTCTTACCCAGATCAACATCTCTGTCCATCCCATACTCAAGAACAAACCCATGATGACCATCAAGCGTTGATCCACCTACCTCATGAAAGAAAACTGCAGATGTTTGATGGCAAGGATTAACACTTACATCAAATACCAATATATAAATTCAGACAAAGTATTGCAATTGCATGATTAAAATAAAAAATGGTTACTTTTCGCAATCGGACGGATAAAATCTTCCATGAGCTTGTCAAGCATGGTCTCCATCCCAAAATCATCAAGTACGGCACCATACCTGTTCATGGTATTGGGTCGCATGATTCTGAACTTCGTCTCATGGACCCACTTCTCAAAGTTTTCTACCTGTAAGATAAAAAAAGAGGAAACGGTAAACCTAAACAGTCACAACAAACTACATCATAGTGGTGATAGATTATAGATATGCAAAAATCACCTCAGCCAGTAACATCTCACAGAACCGTGGTTGCAGCATTTCGAACGTGAAGACCCCGGGAGAGGGTTCAGACATTATACTTCTGAATCCTTGTTCGGTTTTCTCATTAATCGCGGTCAGGAAAGAGGGGACAAAGAAATCTGCAGGGTGTATTGTATAAAGCTCACTGTGGAGACGCTGAGAAGAAGCTAATCATCGTTGTTAGAATATTGCAGTTATCATGACTCATGGAAATAGAGGTAAGTGACCAATCTAAAAGGAGATAAGTGTTAGGACATCCTGATAAGATGCAAAAGAAAAATGAGGGACTTCGGCTATTTCTTTGATACATGAAATTGGGTATTTGCACCCATCAATTTAAGCTTCATTACTGAAGGGTCATTATAAGAATTTAAGCACGACTAACACCCATTCTCTTTGTCCACAAAAAGCAAAGAAAAATATATATACCTGGTAGTTTGATATTATTTTCTGTCTGTACTCTCTGTGCTTCTGGAGCTGTTTGAAAACAAAAGGAATAACTGTAAATCGCTATCTGAACAGATATTTTAATGTACATGTGCTAATGTGTTTGCATGTACACATGTGTAGATGCACACGGATAGATTAACATTCTGCATCGAAGCCTGTGGAAACTATGATGCCACCAATGCCTGAACTCTGAATCCAAGTTGTTAATGGAGCTAGGAGCCCAGGACTCACTTAAAACTAATCACATTAATTTCCAGGAATGCCTGGCAAACGTAACAATTTCAACTAATATCACAATTCACAGGCTTCATAGCCCTGTATAGTTCCCGAATTACAAACACCTAACATTGCCTTGCCCGGATCTTAATACCACTCTGTTTACAAGCCCAAAAAGCACGGTTGCAAATTCATACTAGAAGCAAAGTGCCATCAAGCCTCAGTTGCCAATAGTCCATAAGCTAAGGGAGAATGCCATAAATTGGAAATTATAAATGATCACAGGGATGAGGCAATTAGACACTCAATTTTTCCAACAAAGGGGAACGAAACGATGAATAAAATGATCAATCATTCAACTCAATTGATCATTTTCCTTCTCATTACTCAGCTTGCTAAAACTCACCGAAACTATTTCCATACTGAAGTACATCATTATCTATCAATCAAACGCAGAAAGTTCTCTAAAAAACATATATCCCAGCTCAATTTTGTTTTTGTTTTTTAAAATGGCAAATGTGACTCGAACCCACGACCTAATGGTTGGAGGGAAATCGTATTACCAATTGAGTTGCGCTTTGTTGTCTATATACCAGCTCAATTACACTGAATTTCAAAATCTAGGCCCATGCAAAGCGCATAAACACTAAACACCACAAATGCAGCTAACATAACAGAGTAATCACAACTAACCCGAACCCGCTCGCTTTCGGGGTAATACCGGAGGAGAATTTCGCGCATATGATTGGCCTTATTCTCTCGCGATTGAAGCAGCAGATCTTGCGGGAGGTACCTCTCCATAGAGCTGAAAAGATGAGGAGGAAACTCCAGGTGGTCCAAGTCCTCGTAATTGTCGGGCACATGAACCTGATTAGGGTTCTTCATCAAGCTCTTGGTCCCGTAAGGTGGAGGTGGTATCGTCGGAGCCAATCCGACGCCGTTCCGATGCCCACCGCCGTTGTAGTGGGTGCCGCCGTCGAGAGACATTGATGATGAGGTTTTGGCGGTAAAATGTAGGTGGATAATTTAGGTCGACATGGTTGTGCTGAGATGGGATGGATTGGTAACGATCTATCTATCGATCAGGGGAATATGGTAGTTGTTGTACAGTGGTGAGGAATTAGGGTTTTGGGTGATTAGTTTAGGCTTCAAGGTTTTTGTGATTGGATTTGTATAATCCAAGCCTCATTTCTTATCTTAATTTCGTTTCATTTGGTGATGGTGATTACATATTAGACTATATTTTTTCCATTTTCCATTTCTAAATATACTTGGTGTTCGGACTTTATCAAAATCGAAAAACGATTGTAAAACGTAAGTACGATATATTATTCGAAACGAAGTGTATCTTAATTTGATAAGTCCCTTCACCTTCCAACCAATAGGTCAGGGTTTCTAATCAACTTTATCGTTTCGGGAAGGAAAAAAAAAAAAAGTTCGATATATCGTTCCAAAGAACTTTCTCAGTCATGTCTACGCTAACTAATTTTAGACAAAAGAAAGAAAAAAGAATATACACATTCTAGTAAAATGAGTAATAACTAATCAATGCGTCAAAATCGATTGCAAAAAAATTATATATGATTGATGACTCGAAAAAACTTTATTAGTTTAATGTAACGCCTCGTTCCCTTGTGGACCGAAAGACTGGTGTTGTTAATCATAGGCAGTTCTTCATGTGATATGTTGAATCATTTTACCAACACATGTCTTTCCAGTGAACTTCATCATCACTCGTGTTTGATTTTGGAGACCTTACAATTTATTTTGTGGATGAATTGTCAAAAATAAACGGGCAACAATTGGTATGAATATCATCCTCAAAACCTTTAAGCACTCTTAACACTTAGGAGACATTAAAGAGATTCTTTGTAACAGTACGAAACTGACCACTTTGTTTTACTAAACTAACTTAGTAGATTACGGTGAAAGGGTATTACAAAGCTCGAAATGCTTTTTAAAAATGTAACTAAAACATGTAAACAAGACTTTAATTTTTCAAGGATCAAAAGGTTTACAAGCTAAGCAACAAGAAAACCCCAATAAATTCTCCCCACTCTCTGAGATTCATGAACTACTATGACTCGGAAGCACCAATTTAATAAATAACCTACAATGAAGGGAAAGATATAAAAAGTGGCGAGATAATACTCAATGAGCAAGTGTCAATGAGTAACAAAAATAGCTTATAAAGAAAACAATCAAACCAATAACATATTATATCAATCAGTATATATAACTAAGAAGATGAATAAGAAAAAGTAAATTTTATGTTGCCCCTTATTCCTCCAAATTATTGTGGTTTCTCGCTTTAGAGAACGACTTTGAACAAACAATACATTTCATACTTTTATGAGTGAAATCCTACGACCATAAAGATCTCGGCGACTCTTTGCCTCGAATCAAGGGGAATAGGCAAGGTACTCGACGAATAGCTTGATAGACACAATTACTATCCAAGCCAACTCACGAGAACCTCAACCCAACAAACAATCGGATAACAAACAACTAGAACTGGAATTCAAAATGAATCCATAGCCAAACCAAAAATGAATCTCAACATAAATACGAAATCTGAAACAATTACGAAAAAAATATCATAAATACTTTCCATAGCTGAAGCATGACAAAACCAGTTTATGCAAACTGAGAATATGGTTTTCGCAAGCCTTTTGATACACATATACAATAACGAAACATTCGAGAAGGGAGGGTTCTTCTTATCCTTACGCAAGTACTCAAAACCAAGTCAACTAAGAACAAACCATGTCGATAAACACCAATTAATTCTAATTTATACTTGAGTTACAATCACACTATCGTCTTCCTAAGGTTAGAATGATAATTGGGACTCGATGCAGGAAAGAAGTGGGAGTAACGTGACTATGAGACTTAAGGTTACGGATGATTGGAGTGAAGCTTTATCAAAAGATGAAAGGTTTGAATAATCAAGGTTAAGATATACAATAATTTATAAATCTTTTAGGGGCTGAATCGAAATAAACCAAAATACAAAATTTCAACTCAACACTAAGGGTAAAGAAAAGGTACTAAGTGGCACAAGTATCAACCAAGGGATAAGAAAATCAGGAGATACCCCATCAAGCATTGGGGCATAGGAAATGGTTTAATAGGAATTTGAATCAAGTGAAACAAGAACCTAATTAGAAAGTGGAGCGCAAAGGTGTAACTCTCAGCTGAAAGGGGGAAGTAACGAAAGAGATACAATAAGACGAACTCACCATGTACAAACAAATGAACAACACATAGCAAGGAGACGATTTAGTATCCTAAACACACTATAATTGAACCTTTATATAGAATAAAGTTTGATACACATAATGAATAACATAAGATACGAGAAATTCGAGCGGATGACAAATGAGTTACAAAGCAATGAACTTATACAAATGTGTTTCACATGCTCGAACAAGCTATGTTCAGGATCGTTTTTAGGCAGCAAATGACAATCTATTATAGAAATTAAATACCCTGGAATAATCTATACTAAAAGGCGAAAATGGGGATATCAATTACAAGAAAATCCAACGAGTAAGAAAGAAGATACGACGCAATGAACTTACACATACGACTCAATTTCCTACTCGGACAACACCTGATCTTGCGTTAATTTAGGGATCAATACTCAACGGATGTAAGCATTTCAAAGGCTTAGTATCAAAACAAAAAGAAGATCGTGTCGATATAAAATGTAAAGAATCCATCGAATGACAACAGTGTTATGGATTGTCGAAATTACACCCCAAAACTTGGATTAATCGATTGATCCGACTTGTACATGTGAAGATATAATTTGTGCGATATACATAAATACTCCCATCAAACAAGGATCCTGGAACAGAGAATGATTTCGATATTGGTGGTCATTGGTTGTGAAAACCGGGCCGGTTTATGGGTGAAGAGAACTTTGTTGGGCAATATCGACTAGAGATGGTGACCACATCCATATATCAAAGGTTCAACAACATATAACAAATGAGACTGAAGAGTTAAGAGAGGAAAATATGATTTGGAGGTGAAATGAATTATGAGGATGATAAAAGGTTTCATAATTAAGAAATGAAAGGTCGGCTATCTAGAAGGTATGCTATGGTACGTGTTGATCATTCAAACGGGGTAAATTAACAACAACAACAACACCAACAATAATAAGTTCAAACTTATTTGGTAGTTCGTAATTTGCAGTGCCTTTTATATGTGATTTTATTAAGTTGCTAGTGATTCTCTAGACGTTGTTACAATCTTATAGCATACCACCACAATTTAATCATAAATGGCCACAATTACAATTATTTGCTTTGGATAAACTCTTTAGTTAATTTAAAATATATATCTTTATTAAATTCTTTCTTCTGGTGCATAACAATTTGTCACAAAATTTATGAGTTCATGTTTTTATCCTCTCCGACTAAATGACAAAAAGGCGGAACTTGTATTGTTTAAGCTTGTAATTATCAAAAGGTTTAAACTTTTAATTAACAAAAGTAATTTGAGGAATAGTGCTAGGGAACTGGATCACAATTCATGGTCCTACACATGGTCATAATCATGTGTAGAATTAATTACTCGTTACTCTTATTGTTTTACTACTATGTATAATACTACATTCATATTATCATAATTTTCCAGGAACTGACATTGAAGATGATTAATATGTAGCTCCGGTGGAAATTGAAGATGTTGTTTATTCTTAATCATGCTGGAAAATAATGTTGAGGAAGGTGATGCTCCCACAAACTCTCCAAACAAAGATTACAACACTTGATATGGAATTTGATATCGAAGATAACACATATAATTTTTATAATGAATATGGTGTTGCTATGGGATTTAGCATTTAAAGAATGTCAAAGACTGAAAATTCAATTGTTCACATAAATTTTTATTCCTATGCTGAAGGATTTAGATGACCATATAAGCGAGACGTGTATCATAAGTCACATCGTCTAGAGACAAGAACATATATATTGTGATGCGTACATGACAATCAATACACGTACAACTGGTAAATTTAAAGTATTTGGTTTGTTTTGGAGCACAAAAAACAAAACTAGTCAGTCCTATCTAGAGAATCTCATCTATTAAAGTCTCACGTAAGAATAAATGCGCATCAAGCTATGAAATTTATAATATAAGTCAATCTGTAATAGCTCTGAAAGTTAGTTTAATCTATGTTTCACAAAAAGTAGGTGGGCGTGATAAAGTGGATACATTCTTGAAGACCTGAAAAACTATTTCCATTCGAAAAAGAACAATACGAATTCACGATGGAGATATGCATGTGGATTACTTAATTATCATTTGAAGCAATCTCAGGATCCAAAAATTTTCAATGCCACTCGAGTGGACGAAGATGATCTAATTGCTAATATATTTCGGGCGGATGGGCATATTAAGAGTATATTTGTGATGTAGTATGCTTTGAAACAACATATAGAAAAAAATAAAGTATATAGATTTGGCCTCTTTGTCGGTGCTAATCATCATAGACTTACCGTGATGTTCGGTGCATATTTTTTATATGATAAAATGGCTTAAACTTTCAAGTGGCAATTTGGTACCTTCGAAGAAGCAATAAACAGGAAAAGGCCCGTGACCATCTTCATTGATCATGATGCATCAATGATAAAGCACTAGAAGAAACTTGACATGGAACATGTCATAGATTGTGTATATGGCACATTTATCAAAATGCAGCAAAAATATTTTGGAGATACCTTCAACAATTTTCCAGATTTTGTGAAGGACTTTAAAAACTGCACTTGCGGCATTGAAGAGGGAGAAGACTTTTAGAAGCATGGGAGGATATGTTAGGAAAGTATGAAAACCTACAAGATAATGAATGACTTAAACGGTTGTTTTCAAGAAGGAAATGTGGGGGTTAGTTTATGGGAGGCAAAACTTTTGTGTCGATATCATTATTACTCAGCGTAGTGAAAGCATGAACAACATATTGAAAATGTATGTTAACTATAAGAGTAGTTTAATATTATTGCAATTTTTTGAGCAGTTCGATAGGTTAGTTGAAGATCATCTATGAAGAATTAAAAGACGATTTAAGGACCAATCATAGGAAAATAAACTATCTAATAAGTTGAAATTATGAAGCATGCTCGTGAGGTTTACACACACAAATCTTTAATTTTATTTCAAGTTTAGTTAAGCAATTCATATGATACGAAGAAGAGGCACTCTCTCCTCCTCATCCTCCTCCTCCTCCTCCTCCTCCAAACCACCCCCAACGACTGAAGCCGGTCAAATTGAAGGCCCTCCTTTTCCGCCAACTCCCCACCATTGCCGCCACCGCTGCCCTCTCCACCGACACCAACATCGCCACGCGAACCAAGCTCATATTAATTTTTGTCGTACGCAATTACTTCTCAACTGATGATTTCCTACTCATTTGCGAAATCCAACTTCTCAATTTTTTTAGTTTTTGTGAATTTAACAGAAATTATACAATATATTATTGTTTTCGACTTTTCATATTCATTTTTCGTGTTTTAAAAATTCACAGAAAGAATCAAGAGAATGAAAGAAAGCATAAGTCTTTGTTTCTTGGTTGGATGGGTTGAGGGTGAATTGGAATAGAGAGAAGTTATATAAATGGAGGAAAGATGCAGGTAGATAAAGGATTCAAGGTTTGGCGTGCATTTGCAAATAAGCCATTAATACTTTGTTGTACTATGGTATTAGCATGACATAGCTTGGAACATAGTATATCACGTGACAATATTATGGGGTTATATTAATATTTTCGTTGCAAAGTTCACTGAGCCGTTGTTACTTTTCTACCTTAATTGAATATGTAAAAAAGGGGGCCATTTTGCACTGATTGGTGGCTCACCCAATAATATTGCTCTCAATTGGTAGGGTCCAGTACATACCCTACACTGGACCCTTTAATATATTAGGGTTCGGGTCTGGATTCAGTTAGACCTTTTTTTCTTCTTATTCTTCTTTTCAAATATAACTATATTTAATTTATATAGACATTATGATTGATTTTGAGTATAGTATAAAGGTTGGGTTGGTATACTTCTCTTATGAGTTTTTAAAATAAATGATTTTGAACTTCATCTTCGTACAAATAAATAATATTTGCATTTTTTTATAAAAATCATAGCAAAATATTATGCACGTTGCCAATGAAGCCTAGCTTATTTGGTTAGGTTGAGGTGCCATGATCCAGAGGTCCTGGATTCGATCCCGTCGAAACGGATTTGTGTTCTAGTGTACGCTAGCCTTGTAATAGATCGAGAGTTGATGAGTGATTACTATGCTTTGCGGATAATTCGAGTAGATTAGATGTAATAGTGATACTCTAAAATAAAAATATTATGCACGTTCATACATTTATAACGCGTTTCATGTAAATTTTGAAGAAGTTGAAAAAAGAAGAAGGTCCAGTCTGGTTTAGACGCTATCCGACCATAAACTTCGAGTGCGGGTTCAATTTTGAGGTTCAGGTCTAATAAGGGTCCCGGCTGGACCCTGTTACTTAAAAGGTCTAGTAGGGTTCCGGGTAAAGGTCGGGTCTAGACCCTTATTAATTGACAATATAAGGGTCCGGGTTCGGGTAGGGTCTAAAACTAAAAGGGTAGAATATTGATGCAAACCCTTTTCAGTTAATTGAGTACTAGTAAATGACCTATTGACACTCGACGGGGAGTCTAAAGATTAATATTTTGAGTCTTTTTCGATTACTAACTCTAGGGAGAGCAAAATGTTATTAATGGTGAATGGATAAGGATATTCCCATCCCGACCCGACGTGTTGAAAACTGACATATTAAATATTTTGAAGGTTCTTATCACGTGTTCAATCGTGCCCGTGAATTTGTTTAAAAAAAGATTTTGTCTAACCTAAACCAAACTGAAAAAAAATGCATAACACACTCAATTGGGTGGGTTGACCAAAAACCCACCACGTAAATAAAAATTCACCAACCCCCCCTCTAGAAAAAAGATATTATCATTTCAAAAACATATTTTCTCACATGTGTCGACGGATATTGGTGGGTTCACTTTTGATTGGATAGACTCGTTTAAAATATAAGAGGGGTGAAGGGATGTATTGAGAAATAAATGTCCCTCGCTTTTGCTTATTGTATTAGAGGAGACCTATGTAGCCAACCGTCTACTATTTAAATCAAGCGGGGCTTTTAATTTTTCTTGGATGAACTCATTATCATTTCTATTATGATAATTTTTTGCCCAATATTGATTATATATATTAAATTCACCTTAGTATTATGCTCTTTTGATGATACTATATATCGTCTGTGACGCTACAGAAACCTATATGGACCTTTAACTTTTTATGGATCTTTCGTGTAGGAATTGTCAGTGAAAAGACTGGCAAAATGAAAAGAAAAAATTAAAAGTATTGAGGATCCGGCCCCATATTGTACCCCTTTATCACCTATTTAGGACACAAAATTATGTAATCAACATTTGGAGTAGTGTGTAAGTCCGAGATTAATCAACCTCTACTTTCATGGAGATCCCCTACAATTATAATTTTCTTGAATGTAATAAATATCTTCCTAAGATTTTATGATGGAG
Source organism: Plantago elongata (assembly GCA_036897095.1). Taxonomy (NCBI): domain Eukaryota; kingdom Viridiplantae; phylum Streptophyta; class Magnoliopsida; order Lamiales; family Plantaginaceae; genus Plantago; species Plantago elongata. Next base: position 13,670 of record JAYMSP010003956.1, read on the forward strand.
CTAATATATAATCCCTCCACCCCAATTTCAACTTTATATATTATATTCATTTTGGAGCATCTCTCATCTCCGTCTCCCTCTCTCTCCCTCTCTCCCTCTCTCTCTCTCTCTCTCTCTCATTTAAGTATTACATCTTTTTACTATTCTAGTAGTTAGGTCAAATAATTATCACCAAATCTCTCACCTATTATCCATTTCACGCCTGTAGTACTCCACCTCGTACTCAACCGTCCAATTAATCATCTATACCATTAATCCATCACCCATATCTCATCTCCACTTAAACACCCGTCTGTCATCCACCCACCTTAAATGTGAGCCTGGCCGCGGTGATTTTAGAACAAATACACCGGTCATATCCAGAGATTAATACAACCCACCGTAGGCGACGGGTCGGTTGTAGTTTTGGAAAATAACATCCCATACTATACTCACTCATGTACATGCCTAGTGTTCATGTTAGAGTTTGATGACAACGAAGCGCAACTCAGTTGGTAATACGCTTCCCCTCCAACCAATAGGTCGGGGGTTTGAGTCACCTTTACTGTTTCAAAAAAAAATTGTTAAAGTTTGGTATTCTACACCAGCAGAATAGGACCCCTAAACTAACCCAACTCATCATCCGTAAGAACACATCATGTTTAACCTGCAAATATATTATCTTCTACAATAAAATTTCAACTAAATTTTGTTACCAGAAAGCTATTATCTCCGATTTCTACCTTACTTTTGTTGATACGGGAATATGTCAAATCCATCATTCGGACGTCCCAAGGGTAAATCCTAAGACATCACGGTACCACGAGGACAAAGCTCCACGGATCCGAGTCTCCGACCATCCGAGGTCAGGTTTGGCTTGAACGGACGAAGAATACCGTGATGAGGATGCCCGGACCAAAACGTTACATCCGAGGATAACAGGTCCAGACCACCATCACATGTATACATCCGAACCTAAAGATAACCAAGTGTGGCAAATCATAATACGTCAGTAGCGGAGGGCTCAACCTGTTCCGGACACTTTGGTCCGGAAACCTCACTTCGGATGTAGTAACGTACATGAAGAATCCGATGCCCTCAAATCCTACAAAATGACTAATCTAGCCCTGAAGCCCAAAAAGCTATATGGGTTATGACAATCATATGATCCACGGGCTCAATTAAACTCTATTAGCCTAACACCTGGTACAATCCAATAAGTCTAACCCAAGAAGGGAATTATAATCTCTATAAATAGGGAACACCTCTCAAGGTAAACTCAAGCATGCTCACGTAATCTTCTCACTCTATTATAAGCTTTATACCTTCAATTATACAGAGTTGATATACAAGCACTCTCGAGTAAAGTCTCCCATCCAGTTTGATCCAAGGCAAACCGGATCTAAAGGTTCTAACCCCCCCCCCTTCCAGTCGTCTGTGCAGGTTCGGATATATAGTTTCGGGTGCAAGGATTGGAGCTCACGTCATCCGGGGACTTTGAAGATTCGAAGAGTTAGTTGATTTTAGTAACATTCGAGGGTTGGGGCTTTTACCTCAACAACTTTCACTTCATATTTTCTTTTCCAATCAATTAATAATTTTATTAAAACTTAAAAATACTCCCTCCGTTCAATTAAATATTTTCATTTTTCCACTTTGGGTGTTCCATTAAAAACTTTCAATTTTCGTTTGTGGAAATCCACTATCTTCACTATTAATATTTTTTAATTTTTATTTTACTTTTTATTATACACTTATTACTTTATATATATAAATTATTTTTTTACTTAAACTTTATAAATTTTGTGCAAGAAAAAAAATGAAAAGAGATTTTTGGGACGGATGAAGTATCACATATCACTTACTTCTTGCACACATCACTCTTTATTCTTACACACCATTACAAAACAACTCCATAAATTTGTAACTCTATTCTAAATATCATTTTTTATAATTCACTATTCATCAACTAGTATAGGTAGGGTAAAAAGCACTACTTAATTAGTAACATGTACATAACATGTACATAACATGTACATGTGTCACTCGGCTACATATGATTTGTCCACCTGCAAGTTGATATCGTATGTATCAATTTTACACCCAACTAAGGTTGTGTTCTCTTCAACTGAAATTTACTGGATTGAACTGAACTGAATTGATCTGGACTTAATTGATGGACTAGACTGAACTAAAATGGATCGAACTGAACTGATTTTCAATTAAAGATAAGGAAGAGCTACCATATAGTACAATGTGACTCACTTGCTTATATTTTTCTTTGAGTAAAATTTGTTTGATCAAATCACTATAATTTTAGTGTTGAATGTACATATTTGCCCTTTAAAGCATAATAAACACCTCCAACCCTTTTCTTTCTTATTGACACATGCACGTTCAAATCTATAATTTTTCTTATTTTTAAATTTTAGTTCTGTCCATTTTAAAATGTTTATAACTTAAAAAATAAATAAATATCACCAACAATTTTATATTTTCGAGATCTATAAATAGAGATCACTCTCAACTATGTTTCAATTATTATTTTGATATGCATAAAAATCACTAACAACTTTATTTGAATCTTCAAAAATGGTAAAACAATTCTAAAAATAGAATGATACTAATTTTAACTTTTTAAACACTCTTATAAATATCTTGAATATATAAGAATAATTATTTATATTAAAAAAACCGGTGCCCGAATCCGATGCTCGATACTCGTGTTCGATGTCCGGTATCCGTATACGATGTCCATACTCTGTGTCTGTCATCCGTCTCCTATGCACGGTACCCGTGTTTGATGTTTGATATTCGTAAGCAATGCCCGGTAACTGTAACCATTATCCGGTATGTGTCCGATGTCCAGTTCGGTATTCGAATTTGAGGCTCGATACTCGTGTTCGATGTCCGGTATCCGTATCCGAAACCCGTCGCCTGTGTTTGATGTTCGGTGTTCGTAAGCAATGCCCGACAACCGTACCCATTGCCTGGTATCCGTCCGTCACCCGTATCAAATGCACGGTACTCGTGTTTGATGTCCGATATCAGTAAACAATGTCTAGTAACCATACCCATTACCCGGTATCTGTGTATGATGTCCAACCCTGTTACCCTATATGATTATCATATCATGTTGCTAATTTAATTATTGCCCCAATATAATAAAAATGCACTTTTGAACTCATTTTGCAATTTATTAAGATTCAAATAAAGTCGTTAGTGATTTTTATAGATCTCGAAAAAATAATTCAAATATAGTTAAGAGCGGTCTCTATTTATATATCTCGAAAAAATATAGTTGTTGGTAATTTTTATTTATTTTTATCATTTTTTACTTTAAGTTATAGAAGTTTTAAATTGGAAAAAATCAAATTTAAAGAGAAAGATGAAGAGGTAAACAAATGAACTAGTGAAATGAAGAAAATAATATGTGAGTCCACTCAACTATTCTTACATAGTTAGTATACAAATTATGTACTATTTGACAAAAATTGTATGAAGTTGTTGGCTAAAGAAAATTAAAATAAATGCAATTGTTGAGAGAACATAGAATAGAGTTTATTCTGATGTGTTCAATAAGAGAGTACAAGCATGTATTTATAGAATAGATAGATGTTTCTAGAGAGCCCGTAACAGTTGGGCCTATAACAATCTAACCCAATAATAATTCTTGTACATTTATTCCATAACACTCTCCTTGAATGAACATGAGTTAGTGATAGTTGGTACGTCAGAGATACTGTCTCGTTAAAAACCTTGCTAAGAAAAAACCAGTGGAATAAAAACCTAGCGAAGGGAAAAAGAGTGCAGTGCGTACCTAACTCCCCTGATTAAAGTATCACTTCAATTCTTCGAGTCGGCTCATCCCAATCCTTTGAACAAACTTCTCGAATGATGGAGGTGGAAGTGACTTGGTAAATAAGTCCGCCAAATTGTCAATGGAACGAATCTGTTGAATTTGGATGGATCCTTCTTCTTGTAAATCATGAGTGAAGAAAAACTTTGGTGATATGTGCTTTGTCCGGTCACCTTTGATGAAGCCTCCCTTTAGTTGAGCTATGCAAGCTACATTGTCTTCATATAGGATCAGGGACGGACGCAAAAAATTTGGTCAGGAATAGCGAGATTTATAATTTATAATAAAAAAAATTTCTTACACATAAAATATAAAATCTACTCTATAATTGACCCCGGC
>JAYMSP010003957.1:0-17844 GCA_036897095.1 Plantago elongata
ATTAATACAAATATAAGTATTTGACATGTCCGTATTAATTATACATGATTTAATGTGTTTTTTAATTGTATGAGAAAATTATATTTTTATTTGAAATTTTTATAAATTATTTAGAGACCTATAATAATTATTTATTCAGTCAACATGATATAATAAAAAACACGTATTTTATTAAAAAGATACCAATATTGACTATATAAATATTTTTATTAACATAGAAGCTATTTTTAAAATATAAATTCATATATTATTACAGATAGCATTATAATTTTATTAATAATATAGTTTGAATATCTCAACTTGCCAATATAGTTTCGATGTTAAGTTTATGAGGACTCTGTAGTTTGTACCTATCAAATCGGAAAGGCAAAATCAAATTAATAATTCCATCTTCTTCATTCAACTCTTCTTCTTTTTCCAGTCGTAGTCTGCTAGTTCTAATAATCTCATTTCGTCACCTTGCTCAAAAATACAGTCACGCACTCATCTAAATTGTCATTTTTGCTTCATATCTGAAGCAATCACATACTCTCTTTCTCCATCTAATATCCTCGAAAACGTCGCCGTTGAGCTCAATTATAAGTTAGCTATGCTGCAAATCCAGCAGTACGATGATCAGACTCCGATCGAAGTACGAGCTATGGAGGCACTAGGCCAGGGTTTCGACCTAGCTAGTGATTTTCGGATCAAGTTTGTGAAGAAGAGTCCGGTCGAGGGTAGATTGGTCATTCTAGATGAAGATCGCAAGCGAGACGTTGTCGTTCCGGGAGGTGCGAGCATTAGTGGCGTTCCTGAGAGTATTCGCGTCGATAAGGGCGATCATATACGGTTCAAATCCGATGTTCTCCAATTCAATCAGGTTTACTTTCTACTTCTAGTTTTTCGTCGTTTTCGAATTTATTACTGCGTGGAAATTGTTTGTACAGTTTGAAAATGTGGTTGTTATGCTCGGGTGATTTTTGGAGTGTTTGGTGAGATATTTAGGAAGGAAGCTGGAGATAGTAGTCTACTTGTGGTAATTGGAACTAAGTAGAGCGTTATTATAGATACTGGATTGGGTTCATATATGCTCCGATAAACTCCATTGTGTATTCGCCGGAAGTAGATTGAACCAGTTTATGCTCCGATGCACTCAATTGTGTACTTGTTGTAAGTGAATTGAACGTCTATTGTGTATCTGTTGGAAGTGAATTGAACCTCAACTTCTCAAGTGTTTGGACTGAATCTAGCTGCGTAGAAATGTTGTTTTAGTGTTGTCAGGTCAGATTGCAATTAGTAGATTTGTGCTGATGGAGTTTGGGGCTTTACAATGTGTCTGTGTGTTGATATTCTAAGATTATAGTGGACAAAACATGTTCAAGAGAGTTATTCTCTTGACAGCAAGGCTTGAGATTCTGTATGACAAGTGAAAAAGAGAGTTTGTGCATACGTAGTATTTCTGATGTGATTGCATTCGCGTGAGGTTTTTGGATTTATTATGGCATATGTGTACTTTGGGAAGTAAAGTAATACCAGTGTCCGTACGCAAACCTTGTAAATTCTTCATCGAGATTCTTCTATATATGTGCTGCCTGAACTTCAAGGGAAGTATCCAAAGAGATTATAGAATGCCAAAGTTTTATTGCTAATTTGGCAATTCTAGCTTGCTTTTCCTGAGCCTTTCCCCCTGACCTGGGTTCGATGACCATAAGCCTGCAGCCCTGTTTTCAATTGAATCTGTTCAAGCGATTCTATAATCATGTTCATGTACTCATACAATCGGCAACAATTTAGCATGCATTGTTCTTCAATCAGATTATTAGATAGAGTTCTTATGTTTGAATTCTGAGGAATCTGGTATGCAAAGTCAGCCAATAGCTAGGAGGGACCTTGTGCGTGGATTTATGGAACATAACATTTGTTTAGCATCATGTTTGTGTTCTTACAGTTACTACATGATTTCACTGGAAGAATCTACTTGTATTGTTTTTATCTTCTGGTCTATCATTTCATGACCAGAAGGAGATCCTCCATCATAAGAGATCATATAGATCTTTGTTCTTCTGGTTTAGCTCTTGATCAAGAGCAGGGTATAATTTTGTTTTAAGTTCTGATCAATCTTCCTGGCCAATAGGAAAACTTCCATAAGAAGACCTCGTATAGTACTTTGCCCTTCTTGTAAGAGGTGCTCATGTCCTTTTTGCTAATAAATCCAAAATGTCATGGCAGATGTCAGAGCTGCTAAACCAGAAATCATCCACGCAAGGAAAAATTCCTTCAGGGTATCTTAATTCTATTTTTGATCTGACTGGATCCTGGTTAAATGATGCTGCGGATGCCAAATATCTAGCTTTTGATGGATATTTCATATCGCTCTACCACTTACACCTTACTGCATCACCGTTGATACTACATGACTATGTCAAGAAGTCTGTTCCATCACGCTGGGACCCAGCATTATTGTCCAGGTAATTTTAAAGTGAAATTTGTTTTATCTATGCTTCTCGTACATGAATCAGAGTGATATACATTTTACTGATGCAAGAAAGCATGGTTAAGCAACTAGATTTTGGATGTTTGGAATAACACTGAAAATTTGATTTGCCAAAAAGTTCCCCCAGTTATAAGGATGTATTGTGTTGTAGTTCTATTTGAATTTTCCTGTCTCAAGCTGTATATAAAGATGTTTAGAAATTTAGTACTTGAGTATATTTTACCAAGTGAAGTTACTCATGTTACTACTTTCTCATGGAAAAACATAGAATATTTGTACTAGTCAATTGTGCCCTTCTTTTTCCTACTCTATACAATACGGCAATTGCTGTCTTGTTTAATTGCTTGGCTAAAAAGGAGCTTTATCCAGGGAACCTTGGAAATTTATAAAAGCTGATGCCTCTCGATACAGTACATGTCTGTACTAAGTGGTTTTTGCTGCATGTAAAAGGCCACTGGTTCCTCCTTTATAGGCTCTAAACTTAAATTTTTCTGATTTACTAACCTATTCTATAAGCTCTCATGCACCCATGAATTTGAGGAACGAGAATACCACGTCCGACTTGAGAATTACTACAATCTTCTAACTGACCAACTGTATAGTTAGCTATCTGCCTTTTGAGCTCTCAAATTGCCTTGAGAACTTGCAATAACTTTTATGTGACAATGCTAATTATTTTTTATTGGCCAGATTTATCCAAACTTACGGAACACATATAGTTGTGGGAGTGGCGGTTGGAGGCCAGGATGTAATTTGCGTCAAACAGAGGCCTTCCTCCCCAATCCCTCCAGCTGAACTCAAGGGATATTTGGAGGAACTTGGAGATTGTCTGTTCTCTGATACAAATAGTCCTATACTAGAGAGAAAGATGAGAGATAGTACTAAAAAGGTATGCTTCCACAGAGATTATGTCTGATTATGTGCATGAGCATCTCTTGGAACCTCCTGGTGTAATTCAGTTCTCCTATTCAACATAATGTATAAAGAGTACTTGCTTCATACTTGCAGGTACCAGAGGTTTTTAATCGTATGTTACAGGCACATACAATGCAATTTACAAGCATCACTGAAACATCGAGCAAAGATGTGAGTGCACCATCATTCAGTTCCAGTTAACAGTTCCATTATACTTCCTCGGTTCTTGATAAAACTTAAATTGATTTATGATGTAAATTCAAATAGGGTCTCACACTTATTTGGTCAAAAAGAGGAGGTGATGTATTTGCTCAGAGTCATTCCCGGTGGCTCCAGACAGTTGCAGCTAACCCAGAAGCTGTACATTTCAAGTTTGTGCCGATTACCTCTCTGCTAAATGGAATTCCAGGGAGTGGCTATCTTAGTCATGCCATTAATTTGTACCTACGATGTATGTATATCATTTGTTACTCTGTGACTCATACCCTTGTTTCCGTTTTTCTTCTCTAGTCATGTTATTGGACAAGTTTGGGTTAGTTCTCTATATTAATTATGTGTACACGTTCCTCTTGTCAGACAAACCCCATATAGAAGATCTGCAGCACTTTCTGGAATTTCAAGTTCCAAGCCAATGGGCTCCCTTGTTTTGCGAGTTACCCCTCAGACATCAAAGAAAGAAGACAGCTTTCCCTTCAATTCAGTTTAGCTTCTTGGGTCCAAAGGTTTATGTTGGCTCTACACAGGTATTATTATCTTCTTTTGCAATCATAACGAAATAAATACAGTACTTTTCGTTCAAAGGTGAATATATAATATTTTGATCAACTGGTAATTTGATAACTCAGATCAACATGTGGGTAACTGACTGATTGGTATCATATTTATATATTCTTGAATGAAATTTCTAAATTGATTATAATAGGTGACAAGTGATCAAAAACCAGTCACCGGTCTGCGCCTATATTTGGAAGGGAAGAAAAGCAATCGGTTGGCAATTCATGTTCACCATCTCTCAAGTCTTCCAAAAGCAATGACACAACCCACAGCCAACCCATGTATATACAAGCCACAGTGGCGGGGATCCGATGATTACGAATCCTGTGACCAGTTCTTAGATCCAGTACGATGGAAAGGATTCTCAAATGTGTGTTCAATGGTAGTAAAACATGATCCTAACTGGTTGCAAGGAGATTCTCCCGGAGCTTTCATTGTGACCGGCGCACAGCTCATCATAAAGGGATCGTGGCCAAAAAAAGTTCTTCACCTCCGCCTGCTATACACGCACATCCCGAACTGCTCCATCCGTAAGACGGAATGGGCTGCTGCTCCAGAAGCTTCCAGAAAGTCAAAATTTCTCACTAATTTAAGTACAACATTTTCCTTCACGCAAAGAGCAATTGCCGACAACCCGAAGCAGGTTTTGCCAAACTTGAACTCTGGTGTTTATCCTGAAGGACCACCTGTTCCTATTCGTGCGACAAAGTTGCTCAAGTATATCGACGCAGCTGAGGTAGCACGAGGTCCAAATGACAGTCCAGGACACTGGCTAGTAACAGCCGCTAAGTTGGTGAGTGAAGGTGGCAAGATTGGTTTGCAAGTCAAGTTTGCTCTGTTAGATTACCCACTGGAACCGTAGATACTACTTTTTGTACATATGAGAGAAGGTATTTGGTCGATGTGTCTTTCTATGTTGTAGTATATGATTCTTTGACCTGTACGCTGTTGATCTACATAGCCAAAGAAATAGCTTGTGCCCAAATTATTTTTCAAATTTACCAAAGTGAAGAAAAAACAATTAAAAGAAATAGCTTGTGCCCAAATCATTTTTCAAATTTATAAAAGTGAAGAAAAAAACAATTAAAAAAACACATTTTATATTGAGGTCCCTTCCAGGGCCAAAAACTGTGTATAGGGGACAAATTTCAAGTTGGGTTCGGGTTTAGAGTTAGTAACATGAAACCATGCAAATTTTGGTTTAAGTTTAGATTACTAAAAATTATTTTTAAAATATTAAAAAAATTTTAAAAAAATTATAAAAATTAATAAAGAATATTAAAAAATTATAAAGTTATTATTAAAAAACTAAAATAAAATTATAAACATAATAAAAAAATGAAAAAAATTACAATTTTTAAAAAAAAATTATTAAAATTTTTCTGAAAATTTATAAATTGGGGTTGAACTTTGAATATTGTAACATACTCAAATTTTGAAGAGGTCCGAAATATTCAGAAAATTTATAATAATTTTTTTTTTAAATTGTAATTTTTTTATTTCTTATTAGTTTTTTTATAATTTTATTTTAAATTTTTAATAATTTTAATTCTTTAAAATTTGTTTTAAGTTGTTTTTTTTTAATCCTAGATATATCAAGGTTTGACACATGTTACACAATCGGTCAAAATTGGTCAAATTGGTCAACTTAATCGGAAAATGGTGAAAATTAGTCGGAGTACATAAATTGGACATGTTGGTTGATATTTAGTACTTAAATTGAACACGACTTCCTTTGAAATATAAAAATCGAAAATGTCTCACTCTGAATTAAATAAAATTGGATTTTACCGACATCATAAAATGAAAGAAAGATCCCAAAAAAGAAAAGAAGGGTCGCGTAACCAAGTCACAATTATCGGGCACAAACCACTCGAATTAGGAGTCAACATATATAGCACCAGCGTTTGTCCTTTCTTTTTTCCTTAAACGTCATACGTTATTTACATTAAATATATATCCTCCTAAATATAAATTTCAACCAGCAGTTCATTAGTGTGTATATGTGGCCGTTATCCTGTCTAATGACAGGAAGGATGTCCGATAAACCAAGAGGTAAAAGAGAAGTGAGGTAAGTGAGCGATTACTGTGGATGCGGTAGATTGATATTGTCTCCCATGAGAAGTGTTTCCTCAGGACCATGGCTGCAAAAGTCACAGGTTAGCTAACATGCATAGGTCTAGATAATATATATGACTAGCTATTAATTGAGTAGAGGCAAAACATCTATTTGTAAAGAAAATTTTACATACCTCAGGTTGCTATAAGCAGACATCCTGTACAGGCAAGAAAAGACCAATATGTGCAACCCAATCGTGTAGAAAAACGCAAAAGTTCGAGCATACCTGCAATGTTTACATGTTAACGAAAGATTCAAGGAACAAATGATGATCACATGTTGGTGATACAAGGATTAAACGAAGTAGAGCTATTCGTTAAAGAAGAGCTGAGAAATTGTTTAATGCAGAATCTGAAAGAAATGACATTAGCTATAGAAGTGCTGATGGTCATAGATTGATAGGTGGGCCTTGCATCTCAATATCAGTAAGTGCTGATGATGATAGATTGATAGGTAGGCATTGCATCTCAATATCAGTAATGGCCTCTCAGCTAGAGGTTTGGCTAAAAAAATAAAACCAGAACCAGTTTCTTTCATGTTGGCTTGGCACAAGAATATTAATTTAATGGAGAACCAAATATATTTTGCTTTCTCTAAAGAGACCAATTTTTTCTACTCGGTCTGTGAACTGGATAGTTAAGTTTCTGACCAAATACAGCGGTCCTAAAAAAGTTATATCAGATAAACAGGAATAACTTATAATGTCAACATACTTGTACATTTTTACGGGTTGTACAAACTGAAATTCTTATAGAAAACCTAATTTTCTTGAACATTAGGAAAAACAGTATGTACATGCACCACCACCACCACAAGTTTTCCTTAAACATTACGGAAAACCACTTTATACTAGTGCATAGTGCAAATTGGGCAAGTATGCCAAAACACTTGGGGTGGTGGTGGTGGTGGTGGTATGGCTTTTCCTAATGCTGGTAAAACTGAAGCTGATGCCTAATGTTAATTAATATGTAGCTTTCACTAAAACTCTAGGTCGTAAACACGTAATAAACTTATAGTAATATAGTATATCTAATATCTAGTACCAAGCACAGCATCTGAAAGGATCTAGAGAAAAAAAGGGTACAATGCATTCATGTATTGTAATATACTCTGATTATCACAACGTGACAAAAAAAGGAACAGAAAAAGAAGGAATTGCTAATGGTAAATAAACTAGCAGATAGACAGGAATCTGAATCGTTGATAGACAAATGCAAGAAAATTAAAACAAAGTCGAAACTTGGAAAGCATACTTGTTGCCGAGAAGAAAACGGCCGCTACTAAGCGTGATTTTATCCCTTAAGCCGAGTTCCTTGTACCTTTGATCCCTTTCCTGGATATTAATATATATATAAACAACACGATTAAAATTTTAGAAAAATGAAGCCAAATTCTGAATCAGTGTTCTGAAGGACCAAACTAGTAGAGTCAAAGTGCACACTTGCTTCGTACGGAAAGCATTAATACTTATGTTTAGGAAGATATGCAATATTTCAATCATTGAAGCATATAGCGTTTTTGACCACTGGAATCTACAAATGAGTAAAAACATATAGGCAGAGACCGGAGTACGAGATTAAGTGGACGTAAAACTACGGGCAAAAGCTCCCAAAAACAGGACACTGTGAAACCATTATTTTACTAAAGACAAACCCATAAATTAGGTAAGTGCAAGAAGATAAATCCAGCAAACAGACAAGCCAAAAACAGAATGCGAAAATGGTCCACCTTCCGTGAAAATGCTGCAAATGGATTAATATCGTCCTCGTATATCTTTTTATACTTGGATTCAACATCAGAGCTAAAACCACTTTCCAGATCTTCAGCATACTGAAAATAAGGGACTAAGTGAGTCAAGACTTAAGTGAACAAAGGACTAGGCATACACATGTAGAGCATAAAATATAAGTACCTTCTTCGATCCTCTGGATATTACTTTCTCAGAAGTATAATCCTGGACATAACGAATTTTCCCATAGAGTTTTACGTTATCTGCTCTTGTCTTCTCCAGTTCAGTGGTCAGCATGCCAATCTTTTCATTGAGTTGTCTTATTTCCTGGCATGGCCTTGAATTTTAGTGACAAGCAAAGCAAACAACTCAATTACAAACTAACAAAAATTAACTGTCAGCTGACCTCTTCAGTCTCCCGTAAACGTGCACGAAAGCGATCTCGTTGATTGCAAATCACTTTAAGCATTGAGCTTTGATCTTGATCAGAGGCAGCACGCCGTTGCTCAGAATTCTGTTCCAGGAACGTATAGAATTAATTGAAGAAAGATCAGGCGTGAAAAAGAAAATATCTGAAACTTGACATGAATGGTGGCTAGACATTTAGCACAAGAAACATACTTCAGCTTGGGCTGCACTTCCAGATTCTGACAGATCCCACTCATTGAGAAAAGTGCCTTTCTTTTCATTGGAACTGTAACCCTGCACTTAAAGCAACAAGTTGGAAGACAAAAGCATGGAACGAAATTTTTGATTTTTGAAGTGTGGCAATTGGCAAGTATATCTTATTCTCCAAAAAGCTCATCTACAGAAACATGAAGTGAAACTGCATGTTGGGATAGTTTCTACTTGTCCCTCATCAGTAATCATATCAGGAAAGAGAAAGAGGAAAGGTAATACTAATGAATTAACCTTCAATATATCATCTTCAAGTTTCTGAATTAGCCCCTGCTGTTCATTGATCTGTGTTGTAAGTTCTCCGATCTTAACCTCCGCTACGTCCAGCAAAGATGTCTTTTCAGCAATTTTAACCTATGAGGGGTTAAGAGGATAATCAACATGTCAGTACATATGCATATCCGCAAACATGTGTGAAGGATGTTAACATGTATTCACGCATATCATTCGGTATTTATGGTTTTGTATGATACCATCATAAGAAACTCTACTGCTGCAGTTGCATCTGGAATCTAGAGAAAAGCACCCTCACCAATCTGAATACAAATATTTGCATCAACTTCAACTACTTATTTACCTTCATTTGTGTCAGTTCATGCTCCATTTTCCTGTTCTTGTCAAGGAGTAATGTCTCCAATTTGCTCATTTCTTCCCCAGCAGTAGCTACCTCCCAATCCTCAGCTTCGATCGAATTATAGCCAACGGCCTATAAGTTGTGTCGAAAGATATTAAATTGGAGAATGTCAGTGGCGATAAATTTCTACATGAAATTCCCAAACATATATCATATATGAACACGATTTAGAACTTTACGAGGGCATAAAGGTCCTGAATCAGAAAAGAAGTGAAAAAATAAAAGGCTCAAGATCTTTATAGTACGTTTCCTTTTTTTTTTCTTTTAAAAATAATTCAGAAATTTTATTAATAAACGAGAAGGGGTACACAAGCTGTGCAAAATCAGGAAAAGAAACAAGGAGTCTCTAGTTACATGGTTGAATCGAAATACTGTAATAAGGTACTCAGGTAATAATCCTTCACTAAGAATCAAGGCACATATGTCTGAAAACACCCGTTGTTCCTCTAATAACTCCATAAACACCAAATAATACCCGTGAATAATGTATCCAAAGGGATTTTCAATGTTTATCCTCAATTCCTTGTCTGAGCTCAAAGAACATCATCGATTATCCTGGCACCCCAGTAGAAATTCAGTTTGGCCAGAATCATACCCAGTAAAAGTTCCATAGTGCAGGAATAAGTGATAAAAAAATACTTATTACTTGTGCATTATTAGCATATTGAAGATCACAAACTTAGACTCTGCCTTTACTTGCAAAAAAGGAAAGGTAGATATATTTGTCTTAAACTTAGAATGACTAGAATCAAATTTGAAATATACACAAACAACAATTGCAGACCAGGCAGGTTTTTGAAATCTATGGGCCACCCAAATCCTTGTTTTTGGTCGAGCATTTCACAAGATTTTCCTAGCTTGAATGAGAATTTAGCATGTATTCGAAATATTTTTAAATATTTCTCTTAGTGACAAACAGGATATTCCTAGTAATCAGATGTATTTTTCTTTCTATTTTTCAAAAAGTTATCATATACGTCTTGAAGATCCTCGGTGTGTTACAATATCATTACACTCTTTGAATTTTATTAGGATTACATAAGCATTTAATGTCATACTCTTAACTGAAATCAGTAATGTCCACCTCACCTGGAAAATTTTGACCTTCTTGCGCAAGTCATTGACTAATTTCTCAGTTGGCCTTGTCTGAAGCTCTTTTTTCAGTTCCTCAAGTTCAACTTCCTGCCAAAAAAAAAAGAAAGAAAGAAAGAGGATTGAACTACGAGCTGTACAAAATCCGACAAAAACTAATACAAAAAGAGACAGGCTTATACATCCTCCTTTTTCAGTTAAGGCTGGCACACGTTTCAGTTAAGATATCAGTCCCATGGGAAAGATTCCACATTGCAGACTTTAGTTAAGTTATCCAGAGGACGTACCTTCTCATTGAGCAAACTCTTCAGTTTCTTAAGCTCAATCAGATGGTGTTCCCGCTCATTTGATAGTGTACTCTCGATATTGTGAAGTTCCGTATTCAGCTCTGATATTAGCTTTTCCTTTGCAGTAAGAGAATTCTCGAGGATTGTGGTTGTATCAAAATCATCACTACAGCAAAGGGAATGAAAATTTCACAAGAATTTAGAAAGTGACAAAAACAAATATCTTAGAAATATGATGCTGTGAACAAAGAAATAAATTAAACAGCAGGCAGGTCGTGTTTTCATTCATACTGACAATGAAGCGCAGCTCAGTTGGTAAGACGCTTCACCTCCAACCAATAAGTTGGGGGTTTGAGTCACCTTTGCCGTTTCAAAAGAAAATAAAAATTCATTCATACTAATTTTTTTGGTTTGGCTTAATTTGTATTCACTCATAGTAAATGGTTGGTCCTAAAAGTAGTCAACAATATACTGCGACTTAAGTCTACCAACTCCAGCAACTGTACCAGTTCCAGGTCAAATGGACTATACGACAACCAACTTAATAAACTACGACTACCAACTTATTAAACAATAAATGATAACTGACATCATACAGTCAAGTATCTCCACATTGTTTAGCTAAAGCTGTTTGGTTCTTAAGTTGGTTTGTGCTATATATGTTGAGGTATAAGAACAAAACGTGATAATAGGGAAAACTGTATCTTCTATATACATTGGGGTTTGTACCTTTTCTTATGTCCACTATCCTCGTTAGCTGTCAGTAACTGAGATTGCAATAGACCCTGTTCAAAAATGGCAGAAACTGTTCAGCACATTTCTCACGAACCAAAAGCAGAGTAGAAGTTCAGGGGTAAAGAACACAATGATCATGCAAATCGGGGGTAGGAAGTGTTGCATAAAAAATATGTCTTCCCGCATCAGCAGAAATGTTTGCATACCTTCTCCCTTTCAAGACTCAGCAGACGAGTCTGAGCTTGCTCTACTTCATCCATTAGGATATTAACTTCAGACTGTTTTGCTGCTCTATCCTCATCTGATGTTATAGTTCATACAAGAAAGCATTAAATAAGCTTGATATTCACATCCTGAACACATAGTTCAAACGAAGTATAGGCAGCAAATCAACCTGACTGGGCACGAAGCTCAAACAATTGGCTCTGTGCAAATTCATGGAGTTTTCTCATGGTGGAAACACCATCTCGAGCTTCACGCAATTGATCTTGCAACATTCTCTCTCTAAATCATCACAAAGTGATTTGCTTACTCGGTAGGTATAATTTTATGTATCATGTCCCATTTGTAGGGTAAGCAAAGAGATGCTTTTAAAGACAATAGTAAAAACCTCTGAAGAGAAAGATGAATGTAGTACCTTTCTTTCAAAACCTCCATTGTTTTCTGATTCTCCTCTGCCAAATTACGCTGCTTAATATCGACGATCTCTCTAACTTTTTCCTCCATCTTAAGGAGAACAAAAATAAAACCTTCATGAATACCAAGAAAGCAATAACAAAAGAGAAACAAGGAAAATTGTCCAAGCATCTGGACATAGCAACATGTTAGTTTCACTAGTTTCATACAGTGACACGGAAAACAACTGAATAATTAGTTTACATATTCCTGTCCAAAGTCTTTTCTGATCCATGATAACTTTATTAAGAGACCATAAACAACTAAATTTGTTCAGACACTTCATGATACCATTCACCAAAAAAGTGACTGTGTGTGTGAGAGAGAGAGAGAGAGAGAGAGAGGAGGGGGGATGAAAAAGTCATCGGCCACAAGTCCACAACATTTTTAGATGCTTATCGATTTTACAAACTGTAGGATAACCAAAACATAGACCATCCTTCTATTGTCCATATGCCTTCAATGATAATCCCTCCGTCCCAAACTCAACTTCCCATTTTACGTTTTGGTCCTTCCCAAACTCAACTTCCCCTTCTTTAAATGGAAAATCCGTCTTCTACTTTATTCACATCTCTCCTAGTTTATTCACTATATCTCCTACTTTATACTCTTTCATACTTTATTTACCTTCTCTCCTAGTTTATTCATTATTTCTTCCACTTTGTTCACTTCATCTTAAAACTCGTGCCCAGACCAACGGGAAGTTGAGTCCAGGATGGAGTGAGTATTTCCATTCAGGCCATCATTCTATTTCAAAACCAATCACCTCTCACAACATATAGTTGGGATTTTCCTGTTTTATCCCAGTATTAATTCACTTCTCCTTCGCAAACACTTCATTAAGATAAAACTAACACAAATACACAACACTAATGTAGTAATGTGACACAAATGAGCACAAATAAAACACATAGTTGCTAGAGACTAGAAGAACCACTGAGATAAAAGACCTGTTGTTCTAACTGGCGTGTTCGCTCTTCAAGTCTTCTTATTGTTGATTGTTGATTTTTCAGATGAGCTGACTCAGTCCTGAATTCCTCAAGCTCGACTTTCATTTTTCTGTTTTCAGACTCTAATTCAGACAATTTGGTATCCTTGTCCTGTAAACGGGGAAGACATGAACCTTAAAAACAATACAAGACTGAAAACATAGTTGAGAACCTCAAGGTTCATCCATCCAACACAAGAGCACTGGCAACTAGCCATTGCACAGCAGCATACACAACCAGCTTTATTAAAGATCAGAAGAAACTCTGTCGTAGATATGCATTCATTCTGCCACAGCTTACACATACTCTATCAGATTGGAAAATAACTTCAAGAATGTAACTGAATCAGGTATTGATTGATGAACAATTTTAGTGTTGGCTTCAACCGCTTGAAAATAAATTCAAAGAATGGCTACTTAAAATTGTTACAATTAATAAGATGGCAGGTATTGATCTTAACCATCAGTGTAACAGCCTTCGTGTTCTTCATTTTATACAGTACCAACGGAGGGAATATGTTACATGAAACATACACAAAGATAATATAACCATAAAGGACCTGCTGCACAATAGCTCATGGTACAAAAATCTTATAATACAACTGTCGAGAGACAAACATAAGGTGCCTAAGAAGATTACGAGTTTGAAAATTATTGTTGATTTAGTGATCAAAGTGAATCGCAAAAGGTCCTTTATGGCTTTATCCTCTAACAGGGATGAAGATATAACACCCTATAGTATCCACATAAGTATATTACAGGATTATGAAATGTTCATTCTTGAGATGATAAGAGACCGAGAGGCAGGAACACGGAATATTAACAAACAAGCATGCCATGTTTAGTTTACTTACCGCAATGGACGAAAGAACTGTGTATGGATCGGGTGCTTCATATAGTTTTTGGTAAATGTTGAGAAATGCATTTTCTCCAAATTTCGCTCTTTTGGTAAGTTTATCAACCTCTTCTTGATAACCCTTAAGTAATGAGTTGAAGAGTCCTAACTTTTCCTCACTGGAAGCCTTCTTAAAATCTGTTACAGATATATAAGGAAAATTGTACAAGTGAAGACACGGGCTACACTATACGCCTGTACCAATTGCAATAACTGAAAATAGAATTTTACATTTTGGCAGAATGCTTGAGAGTAAATGCCAGTTGCACAGTTTGATAATAAAGAAGATAAAGTCGGACTGTAAAAGTGATACCTCTGGTGCTCTCTGCCAGTTTCCGGCGATTTTTCTGGCTGTTTTCTTGATTTTCTGCTATTTTAATCCCTTGTTCATCTAGATTGGTCCTTTCTTTCTCTAGATCAAATTCTGGAAGGTGCATTTCATCAAAAATACATATAAGTGCCCAATATTCCGCGTAAGAAACATCTAAACTACTTGCTAATGCTTTCAGGAATGACAATACTAAACAAATAGTCAAATACCACCCTATTTCAAAACATAATCTAAAAGGAGATATCTCCCAGCCAATACAGATGACTGCTATGATCTAAGTAATTCCACAACGTCATTCAGTACTACTAGACTACTAGCTCACACTGAACCAATATGAAATATAGGCATTCATTAAGTAAATCTGCAACGTCATTGAGTACTGTTAGCTCACACTGAATCATTGTAAAATAGAGGCATCCATTCTAAATAAATCCGCAACATCATTGAGTACTATTAGCTCAGACCGAATCATTTGAAATAGACGCAGAAATATCAAATAAATTGCGTGAGAAATTGTTGACAGTATAATGATCCAGCTATTTGCCTTGACACGTTGCTAAACCTAATACCTGCAAATGACTAACAAAACAAACCTAATTCTCCAATATCATCAACTCCAAGCATGCAGGAAAAATGCACATTCACATTGGCAATTATCAAGTGTAAGCAAATCAATAACTGAGCAGCAACAAAAAAACACCTACAAATCGTTAAGCCTCGTAAAACGAAACGAAAGAATACCTTTCCAGAAAGTAGCAACAGCAGAAACAGGTGTAGCGGACGAGGAGGAGTTAGATTTTTCTCTCTCTGATCCTCCACCTCCTACTGTACCTTCCATTACTGATCTCAACTCGCAAGCTCAAATTTCCAAAATCGGATAGACGAAGTGTATTTAGCTCACACGACCATTAAACTTGCGACGAACGGACGAATTCAGCAGAAACTCTGAAGGATCAGCGAGATAACTGGCATTGGCGCAATTGAGGAGGGTGAGGGAGATCTGGAGTTGATTGATTTGCACTCGTGACTGAGTTTGCTGCTCCGAATGGCTTTGCTTGATTTGGAAAAGGAAACAGCGATGGAGCAACGAAATGAAGGAGAAAGAGAAACAGATTTACAGGAGAAAAGGATCGAATCGAAATTAGACTCCCGAATCAGATGAATCCTAGTGCTCCCAAAGTGTTTACCACGTTTCCGATCATGGTCGATTTAAGATTTAAGACGGACTCTAGCAGTTCAAGATCGTAGAAGACTTGTGAATTGGTCCGACCATATCAAAACCGGCTTAGACGGACCACAATGTGATTAGTGTTTCAAATTTAAATAAGGTTAGGAAATTCACTAATCACCAACCCTCTAAAGCCGTTGATGCATCTACTTTGACTGAGAATTGTCCAACTCACATACATGCCGAAAGAAATACAAATTCACATGAACTTACATAATTATGAGACTTTGAAATTTTAATATCATATTTCCTTTTGCATGAATTAGGAAATTATCATTTAAGTAAATTTTAATAAATCACCGCCTCCAATGTGAATATTCTTAATAATCTCTCGACTCAACTCTATATTTATGACTAAGTTGCATAAACTTAACAATGATGAAGTCATAAACAATTAATTATATTTTAACAGTGATTGTAACACTCTAAACATTATTTGAAATGTAACCTACACTTTTACGTTGTAACTCGACACTTCAATTCGGAAAAGAATTTATGAAAATATGAATAAAAAAATTCTAAATTATTACGGTAAATAAAATTATATTTTTATAGTGGTCAATGCTTGTCATTTCTAAATTGCTCAAATTAAGGTTCGACATATTCAACTATTGGAGTATAGCACATTCGTTTAAAAAAAATTATTATGAAATACTATTGCATCAATTTATATACATCGTAGTGGAGCAAAAATGTATTAAGAAGAGATAATTAAGTGGCTGATTGTCATACCGCCAAAGCATTTCCCCATTCGAATTAAATATTTTATAAAAATCATCAATTTTAATTAAAAACGAACACTCAAATTCTATTTCAATCAATCCTTAAATTATCGACTCTTCACGGGCATATATCTAACACATTTCCAAACCTAAACCGGAAATGCATGACTAATGTTGATTATAGACGACCGGTACAGGTGGATGGAATGAAGTCAAAGTTACATGTACGGCACAGAGAAGGGAAATCTACAGACTATAGACTAGAGCGAGTCACTGACTTACTGACACTGTGTCTTCCTTGTGTCCATTCATCTAGCGCAAACCAAATGAATCATCATCATCATCATTACTCCATTAATAAAGCTCCATT
This sequence comes from Plantago elongata, assembly GCA_036897095.1. Classification (NCBI taxonomy): domain Eukaryota; kingdom Viridiplantae; phylum Streptophyta; class Magnoliopsida; order Lamiales; family Plantaginaceae; genus Plantago; species Plantago elongata. Next base: position 16,646 of record JAYMSP010003957.1, read on the forward strand.
CCATTTCCATACACCTCAGACAGCAAACTGTGATGTTAGCTACTACTCTGCACACAGTGAATGGCTCCTATACCGCTGTATCATCAACAAATTACCATCACTATCAATGCCGTCTTCCCTTTCGTATCACTTGTTGCGTTAGCCCTGTGTCAGTGCAGCAGCAGGAACACCTTCCGTCTCAAATCAAGCTGCCACTGCCACCTCCACAACCGCCGTCCACCGGAAAGAAGCCTGCCTTGGTAGATGATTGCGATTTAGGTTCCGGAATTCAAGTTCCGAGGCAAAGGCACATTTCGGTTTCTAAGTCCCGCCTATTGGACGCCATCGTCTCCTCGATGTTCCCCTCCGAAGATGAGGCTACCGATTTTCGTTCGTTATCTCAGTAAATGCTCTTGCCCTACCTTTTCTAGTTCAGCCGTTAACCTAGTTATGACTGGATATTAGTGATGGATAATGAAGTATGTATGACTGGATATTAGTGATGGATAATGATAGTATGTGTTAGACTATGTAATTGTATTAGTTTACTGATTAGATTAGTCTTTTATATTATATAACTCAGACTAGTTTCCTGATTAGATTAGTCAAGGTTGTATATATACTCCTTCTAATTCAGGGAAAATAGTTCTTTCATGGTATCAGAACCATGTAAGTCTCCAACGAGCATTTGTCATGCCTCTCATCTTTTTCCTCAATGCAATTTTGATTGCCCTTATTTCTTTTCTTCTTTTCTCCTTATTTCTTTTCTCCCTTTTCTATCTCTCAAGCGCTCATGCGCATCTCTCTCCTCCTGCAATCGATTCCCACTGAATCGATTTTCTCTTCTTTCTCAAGATCGATTCAACTGAATTGATTTTCTTCTCTGATCAAACAACCCACTGTTGTTGGTCTTGCCTCCTCTTTCTCCTTATCTCTCAACTTCTAATCTTTTCTCCCTTTTCTCCTTATTTCTTTTCTACCTTTTCTATCTCTCAAGCGCTCATGCGCATCTTTTTCCTCCTGCAATCGATTTCCACTGAATCGATTTTCTCTACTTTCTCAAGATCGATTCAATTGAATTGATTTTCTTCTCTGATCAAACAACCCACTGTTGTTGGTCCTGACTCTAATCTATTCTCCCTCTTCTCCTTATCTATTTTCTCCCCTTTCTCCTTATCTCTTTTCTCCCTTTTCTCCTTATCTCTCAACTTCTAATCTTT
>JAYMSP010003958.1:0-17843 GCA_036897095.1 Plantago elongata
GGGTGTTGCTGAGATCCTCAAGAATAATGGATTCGATGTTGAGAAAAAGATCACAACATCCACTATTCCACTGTTGAGATTAGAGATGAATCAAGAGGGCACCCGATCTTGAAAGCCAAAATTGAGATAGTGCTGGAGAAGACAGAGAATTTTGATAAATTAATGGCAGCTGTTGTTGAGGAGAGGCTCGGGACAAGTGGTTGAACATGTGTAGATGTGGAATTCAATTGGAAGGATTGAAATAAATTTTGTACGGGGCAACAAGCCTACGGAACTTACTGGTGATGGAATGCTCGTGGATGTGCTAGAACAGCAGTACAGACAACCATTTCTCAGGAGAAACAAAAGAGTAACACCTTAGGGAAAAAACATGAGTAAAAACATCTATTGAATCTTATACATTAAGTTCATATATGTAATCTGATCATGTTATTGCTAAATTAAAAAGAAAGTCATGTTCTGGCGCTGAGCTGGTTGTAATGGTTGGTTAAAAATTATAAAATAATTATAATTAACTAATAATTATTAATTTTTCTTAAACGGTTATTAACCGTAATCGTTTAGCAATCGATCGGTTACAATCATAATAGGTTCGATTTTTAATTACGATTACAGTTAAAAACCGTTAATTTTCTTTTTAATTTGAATATTTTATTTTTCAAAAATAAAAATTACAAATCATCATATACGCACTTTCTAACATCCATTTCAAACGAAAATTTGTACGGGCTCATATTTCAGGTCAATAAATCTAATTTTGAATTCGAATTTAATTTTTTGGACCCGAAAAGTTATTTAAAAATTATTTTTTCATTAAAAATGTAATAATACATAAAAAAATGTAAAATAGGAAAAAATAATGAAAAAAATCCAAACAAATCCACGTGGATTGGTGGGGTTCCATATTCTTTTTTGTGATTAAAAAATATTGTATATAATGTGATTGACAATTGAAAAATAAAATAGATGCATTAAATCGCATTAAACAGTATAATAATAGATATCATTTAAATCCTCGTAATGATAAACTGATCCACCCGCAACATGTACTTTTCCGTTCATAGTACCCCTGAATACAGAATTATGATAAACATTCGCAGAACTGCCAGCTTGGAAATTTGGCAACTCAACGTTGCCTTTTCTTGGTCTCTCTCTTAAAGCACCATTCTGCAACACTAACGGACTGTGATTCAAACTCATGGCTATCTTAATTAAATTTAAAATTATAAAATAATATTTAATAATTTAATTTTATTAATTTTAATTTCTAAACACTATTATAATATATTAAATATACTTTTAGTAAAATAAAAAAAATATTTTTTAATTTTAAACTTTAATAAATTATAAGACGACTTAGAAAAATATAATTAATTAATTTCAATATCTAAGCACGCTTATAATATGAATAATATGTAAATAATAATAAAAAAATTAAAAAATTTCATGACGTGGTGACGACGCAACGGCGACGCGTCACCACTGCAGCAAAAACGACGATGACCCGACAACGCGTCATCACGCCGTCACCATTGGAGATGGTCTTACATAATTAAACCAATCATATCATTCCAACAACCTTAAATATCAATAATTAACCAATCTAATATTCATATGCATATTTTATCAAATCCCAATACCAACCACATCATACTCACACCAATCATTTATCTCCTACACAACCTATATAACAAAACTACAATATATTATCAAATTACAATTCTATATCAAACACTAATTTTAACAATCCTACTACAATTCGATCACTATTCACCCATTCAAACGGATCCAACTCCGATTCTATACGAAACAACCACTAAGAGTTCGTAGCCGTACCATTTTTTTATGTAAATTGGCGGGTTACACAATTAGGATTTTTGAATTTTTAGTCGTATTTGTTTATGATTATCAAGCCTCTTTAATGAATTATTTTAACTAAAATTGTGTGGTGGAGGTTTGCTTAACATGTTTCCTTAAATAGCTTCTACAATCACAATTAATAATAGAAGCTGGGTTAACTAAGAATTAAAAATTAACTTGATACATGATGAGATATAGACTTTGTTACCGAAAATTCTAGTGGTCTATCACTATGGTAGTAAGGTCTATGGTTTAGGCCCTCAATACTCCATAGTCATTGTCTGACTTCTCCATTTCAATACAACGTGCCAGTGATGTTTCAGTTCGCGAATTAATAGATATTAAGTCCCCATAGAACTCTGGAGAATTATTTAACCTAGCCTTTAGGCTTTAGGCTAAAACCCTTGCCCAATTTTTTCTTCTACTCACAAAAACCCAGCTACAGAGAAAAATGGCGTCGTCTTTGAGAGGCCTTTCCAGGTTATCGGCCAGATTACAGCCTGCTGGTGTGAAGCTCAATAGCAAAGGCCCTTCTATTTTACCAAACGCTTCTTCGTTCCTCAAATCCCCGGTCAATAAACGCGTTTCGTTCCTCTCAAGGTTATCTAATCGATCTTCAATTCCTATTTAGCGAATTCAGTCTATTGCGTGAGAGTTAAGATGGTAATTGTGTTTTTTTTTAATTGTGAATACTAGGTTACCAGTTGAATTGGGTGGGTTGGAGACGATGCTGCCATTGCACAGTGCAATTGCTTCTGCTCGATTAACGTCTAGCTTGGCCCTGGACTCATATGCCTGGGGTTTAGTTCCTCAAGGTTTGTGATTTTAACTCTCATTGTTCGATTAGTCGACGTGTTTGGATTTGCCACTGGTGTTCGTTTTTATAAGCATTATTTGTATTCCATACTTCAAATGTTTTAGTTAAAGCTTGTGATCTGAGATGGTGTTATTAGGAGCATACGGTATATTTGTATAAGTGGCATGCTTGTATGATATGTGACATATGTCTGATAAAGTTAGTGACCATTACTCTGGTTCCAGCTAGAAAGAATTTTACGTGCAGGTTTTGAAATACAATCGTAAATGCATTTGATTGTGATGGACACTAAATTACGTGCACACGCTTTATTTGGCAATGGGAATTTCCTCTCTGTCTTGCTATGGTTGTAATGAATGATGGCTGTGTAATGAAATCTGTGTCTATGCCTTTATGTATTGTAATTTAGGTGAAGCATTTGTATTGAATTGTACCAGTTTCCCCATTTTTATCTTTGGAGTCTGTTAATTTTTGGTAAAGATAATGAAAAATCTGATCATTGGTTCAAATAAGTAGCAGCCTTTCTCCGAGAATTCAATTTCTTATATTACTTTACATTTCATCATGGAACTTGAGAGATACCCTGCCTTTGTAGGTATAAAAGACAACTGAAAGCGCTGAAGTTTGGCTTGTCTTGGTATGTAGCATATCCATTTTCCCCTTGGAATGAAAATATGTTTGGACTAATCAGTGGACATAATAGTAAGGTTATGTTTAGCACTAGCATACTAACTCGATGAACTTATTTTCAAAATAAGCCAAATAAGCTTGTTAAGTGAACACTTAGCTGATAGATGTTAATCTAGGTGATCTATGAGCTTGTCCATAAAGCTTAACAAAAAAATGAGCTAGCTGATTTGTTTACATATCATATTTAAACAATTAGCTAGCTTATCAGCTAATTAATTTACTAAACACTTTTGTAAAAAGTCACTAGCATATCATCTGGTTTTGCTATACGAAGCCACTTAGGCTGAAGTATTTTTGAACTATTATACTTCCTCCATTCCGGGAATAGCTTCCTATTTTTCCATTTTTGGCATCCCAACCAAAACTAATTTCTTTTTTTGTCAATCACTACTTCAAATTCAATATGAAATATAATTTAAAAGTAAACCTACTAACATTACTTTATCCTACTTTTAACTTTACAAATCAGTTTGAGGGACCCATTAAAATTATTATATCTAAGAGTAATACATACCTCCTTTTTTTCCACCACAAAAGTAAATGCGAGGTTATTCCCGAAGCGGAGGAAGTATCAGACATAATTCTGGAATTCACTAATTGTACAGCAGAAAGAGGCTTTCCATCTGAATCTATGATGTTCCAAGGAGATGGGTCCTTTCATTTTCTCCAAGCCTGTTAGCCAAAGCGTAGTTCTCAAAGAATTAGAGTATTTTCTTAAGATGCTGGATAGTAGTCAATGATACATAGTCTGTCAAATTTGTTTGTATAGGCTAGGTTGCTATGTTAGTGAGCTATGATGACTGCAATACATTGTAAAATCACAAGTGAGTAAAATCATACGTAAATGGTAAGATACAAATGTGATCCTTCCCAAATGGCTGGATCTGCCGAAATGGGTTTACTTCGTCCACGTTATTTCTTGGTTTTCTATTAATTGAACTGCAATAAGAGAGACAATTAGACTTCAATGTCGGTCACAGGAGAGGTCCTGCATAGATGAAAATCTACATGCCATTGAAGAAAGTAATCTTACTAGGAATTAAGTTTATTTGCATAAACTACAACTGCATATAATTTCACTTCTGAGATCTCACCATCCATTTATCTCCACCAGGCTTGGGAAATTTATAAAAGTTGAAACATTACCTTCATAACTTATGTGCTTGACTAAATGTATCAAACCCATGAAGGGTGGTAGATGCCTTCACCTTCAATTGCAATGCAATTTCTGGCATCATTTTCATCCATAACCATAATAGGCCTTTTGTGAAAATTTCCGCATAACTAAGCATTTTAATCATAGGACTAATGCTTCCTTCCATGACCATTGCAGGTAACTCAATGCCTTTATGATACTTCCTGAATTCAAGTTCTTTCAAGAGAGGCTCATCTCACTGTATTGTTTAACTTACTTCAGAGAGTTCAGCTAGTACTTTCATATAATATCCACCCGAACAAGGATCAATATCCTCCCTTGGTTAAACCCTTTCTATTTATTTAATGCTGTATTGTATGATTTCTATGAGTTCAGAGGGTTGAGAATTAGTTGCCCTGATTGCACATTTGAAAATCTAGAAAACAACTCGTATATTTACAACACTGAAGGTCATTAGTCTGTGATGGTGCATGATAGATTTAGACTTGTTGAGCAGAAATAGTTACTTTATGGCGTTTTCAAGTAGCTTGTGAATCATGATCTCCTCAAATGTGTCTCTCCCAGGAGAAATACCTAGTAGTTTTATAGTACCTTTTAGTTCATTCATGGTTGACAAGGAAAACCCTGTGCATTTCTGTTTCAGTAGAACTTTCCAGTAGTAGGTATCGAACATATCTTGCATGATGTAAATACTGAAATGCAGCTATGTTTTCTCAGCTACATAGTCAAGGTCGTGATGGCAATCAGATTATTTCCTTACTATGTCCTTTACTAGTTCTCCGCTCTTTGTTTCTTCTGTTATTGTTTGAGATGGCAAAGTTCTTGATGGGTACTATCTAGTTTCTATTGCCGCAAAAGCCCTCATCACCCAGCACATTCTAAAAATCCACATTGCAAATTGTTTGATTGTAAATGTTACAACTTACAACAATTATGCTTTCTCCACATCATCGTTACAAATGTAAAGCTTCTTAACGATGTTCTTGGTTCTAATGTCAAAAGATTCTTCTTTTAACATTACGTCAATAGAACTTTATATTTGACCTAGGATCTCGATGTTTATAGTGGGCTCCACTACTACATTGGTGCGTAAGACCATTTCACTCGAAGGTCTCTTAGACCCCGGCTAATGTGATTGGTAAAATAACTCATCTAATGTGATTGGTAAAATAACTCATCTAAGATAACGATGTTACAATTGAAAATTTATTTAACACACTATGAAGTATGGACACTTATGATTCAACCATGATTTTTTCGAGGATCCTATAATTCATTATCATGCATTTCAACTTTAGGAGTTATTTGGTAGCTACATAAGCCTAGTTTTAGGTGTTTTGGGACTATGCAATGAAACGTTTGGTGGCGTCTTAATGTGTCGGATTCATTAACGCTGCCTGGCGGATTACTTTTTGGGCATGTACAACACTTATCCACATTGTGCCATGTGGAAATAGAAACAAAAACTGCGCTTGATTAAGACTAGCTATTGAGCTGGTTTTAACTAGTCGAAGTTTTTAATCCATTTGCCACGTTGGAGTCAACTTGAAATTCATTGACTTTTGGTCCAAAATAAAAAGTCTAAGGAGAACAACATTTTAGAATTTATACCAAACAACTCACCTAAAATACATAGCTTAATTAATACTGTAATAGAATTAATTAGTCCAATACCAAAAACAATATATCAAACACAAGATTGTGAAATTTCAAAATTAATAGGATTACTCAATTCCAAATAAAAATGAATTAACGAATCCGTCATTCACTCAACTTAGTATTCACAATTTATATTTGTATGCACAGCGCAACAATCCGCCTACAACCAAGAAATTAAGTTGTGGGTAGTTATGTAATTTCGAGTGGCATTACCTGATCCTTTACAGTAAAATAAGAGCGAAAGTATGTCTAAAAGAGTAAGCGCCAAATCCAACAGGACATTGATATCGTTTGACAACGGAGAAGAGAAGCTGCTGTGCTGTGTTCTGTAATGGATGGCCTCCTTTACCTTCAAACCCCATCATCAACGAGCTCTACTTCAATTTCAGTTCACCTCCTTCTCTCACTGTAAGTATTCTTGTTCCACTTTCAACATTTTCACACTTCATTCACAACCTATTATTTCACTTTCACGAAAACACAAACCACACCGTTTAGTTAAAGCACACGTCGCCAATACTTCTTCTAAGGCCGATACTACGCTAAGCAACTCTAATTCTGGCCCAAAACATGATAGCAAGAATGAGTCCTTTTCTTTTCCGTCCGCTAATGGAAACACTGGTAGTAGAAAAGTTATACTGAGGGATAGGAATGCAAAGAAGGGATTGAATCCTGAGACTAGAAAAGGAGAGGGTAATTGTAGGAACTTGGTTGGGAAGAATTCTGACAAAAAGATTAAATCTTGGAAGGAGGGTAGTGGAGATAAGGGTGGAAGTAATGAGGTGGTAGTCGAAAAGAAGGGGGGAAAGAGTAAGAAGGTAAAACATCATTTGCCAGATGGAAGTAATCAAGTGGTAGTGGAAAAGAAGGGGAAGGGAAGTAAGAAAACTAAAGTTCGCTTACCGGATGGAAGTAATGAGGTGGTAGTGGAGAAGAAGGGGAAACCGAGTAAGAAACCTAAAGTTCATTTACCAGAACTTACTCTGAGGGTTGGTTTGGATATGTGTTCGAAGAGGGGTGATGTGGTGGGTGCGATCGAGCTGTATGAATTGGCTGGAAAGGAAGGCATCAGGTTGGGGCAGTACCATTTTGGTGTGCTTCTGTACCTATGTTCGTCTGCGGCTACTGGTGTAGTGCAGCCTGCCAAAAGTGGGAGCCGTGGCCGCAGTTTGAATCCTGGTGACTCGTTGAAGGAGAGTTCAGTTGTTGGTACTGACTCAGCGAGTGGATTAGGTGAAATGGAGGAAAGGCGTTATGACTTTCAAGCTGAAGATGTTGCAATTGGTGGTCCAAATAGTAGTTCACATGGAGGGGAGGATCTCTCTATGGAGCTACCTCCTCGAAGTTTAGATGGTTTAGTTCAAGAGTTGAAAGCACGGTCTGATCGTCTAAAAGCTAGAGGTGGAAACGGGATTGATGATATCCAAATTAGTGAAGATGTAAAGAGACTTGCCCTCGAGAAGGGATTTGAAATCTATAGTAAGATGCGTGCTGAAAAAATTCCAATGAATGAAGCAACTCTTACATCTGTGGCCAGAATGGCTATAGCTTTTGAAGATGGTGATATGGCTTTTGATATGGTTAAACAAATGAAAGAATATGGCATAAATCCTAGGTTACGATCCTATGGTCCTGCACTTGCTATTTTCTCTGGTAAAGGAGATGTTGAGAAAGCATTTATGGTTGAAAACCATATGTTGGCCAATGGTGTCTATCCTGAGGAGCCTGAACTGGCAACCCTTCTAAAACTAAGTATAGGAACTGGAAAGAGCGATAGAGTGTATTACTTGATGCATAAGCTCAGAACTAGCGTTCGGCAGGTCTCACCAGCTACTGCAGACTTGATTCAGAGTTGGTTTGAGAGCAAGAAGGCGGCACGGGTAGGTAAAAGAAAATGGAATGAACAATTGATTGCTGAAGCTATTGCAAGTGGGGGGGGAGGCTGGCACGGGAAAGGTTGGTTGGGTGCAGGGAAATGGAAAGTGTGTCGTTCTCCTATTGGTTCTGATGGGGTTTGCATATCCTGTGGTGAAAAGTTAGTTACAATTGATCTGGATCCAGAAGAAACCGAAAGGTTTGCACAGTCGGTCGCATCTTTGGCTGCGCAGAGAGAGAAAAATTCAAGCTTTCAGAAATTTCAAGTATGTAAGTCCCGAATTTCTTTTTTTTTTTTTCCGCCTTTTGAGATTCATATGAATGTGCAAATTGATGTGAAAAAAATTAGATACACCTCCAGGAATGGCTGGACTTGTATGGACCTTTCGAAGCTGTGGTGGATGGGGCTAATGTTGGACTTTTAAGCCAAAGAAGCTTTAAGCCGACTAAAGTAAGTTATTTATTTCATGCTGATCCTTGTGCACTTCTCTATGACATTTATAGCTTTGTTATAACATGATACTTCTGGCATGCCATATGATCTACAGGTGAATATTATAGCGAATGGAATGCGACAGATGAGCCCATCTAGGAAATGGCCACTAATAGTCTTGCATAATAGGCGTATTACTGGGGGAAAGATGAATGAACCCTTCAATAAGGCGTTGATTGAGAAGTGGAAAAAAGCTAACGCCCTCTATGCAACGCCTACAGGGTCTAATGATGATTGGTAAAAGCCACCTTGGAGTTTTAGACGGATCATTTTCTTCTTGTTATTAATCAACGTATGTTGTCCTCAATTTCATTCTTTTTGGTTCTCTTTTCCAGGTACTGGTTATATGCAGCTATAAAATGTAAATGCTTACTTGTGACCAATGACGAAATGAGAGATCATGTGTTTCAACTTTTGGGAAATGATTTTTTCCCTAAATGGAAAGAAAGGCATCAGGTGAGCTTCAACCTTCAATTTATATCTGATTCAGTGTCCAGAAAGTAAACATTGCCTTTTATGCTTCTTTTGTGATTGGAATGTGTTACTAATATATATTTATTCTGGCACTGTTGTTTAGAGAATGGTGCTATTGGTATTCATACAGTTGCACACGCACAGGGAAAGAAGCCAGCTACACTCCATTCATCTGATTTATGTTGCTTTTGGTTAGAATAAGAACTTGGAAATTGAAACATATTTGATCGCTATGCATTCTAGTTAGTTTTAAGAGGGGAGTAAAGGATTGTTGCAATTTGAACTGTGGTTAGTCAGTCGAGTGAGCCTGTAAGACACTTTAGACTTGCACCTTCCATATACTGGTGCTGATAACAATCTGATTAGTTTAAACCTTTGTTCCTGCTTTAAGGTGCGTTTCAGCTTTTCTGAAAGCGGTCCTGAAATTCACATGCCGCCTCCATATTCTGTTGTGATACAGGTTAGTCGTCCAACTAGTGTTGGTTTTCTATTTCCAGTAAGGCTGTATAACCGTATAAAGTACTACACACTTAGGTCCATTTATTTGTTTTATGTAATGTGAAAGATGATTATGGGAACCATGTTTCTTGATTCTTTCCAACAGGAATCAGAAAAAGGCCATTGGCATGTTCCCATTACATCTGAAGTTGAGCAAGAAGATCAAAGGACATGGTTATGCTTTACTCGTGCAAACTCAAGCTTGGCTGATCAATATTCTGCGAGTCAGAAGGAAGGTAATTTCATGATGTCAGAAATTCTGCCACTGAAGTTTCTTCTTGATATATATAGATCATTTTTACTATTTTATGAAACCAAGAACCTTGGAATATGATATCATATCTCACGTCTTTACCAGGTTCTTATATTGATGTTCGTGGTACTTGATACAACATGGTCGGCAGTTTCACAAATTTTATACTTGCTTCTACAGTTTTGCCTCATTCTCAGCAGAAGAAGGGAGCGCGAAAAGGTGCAAAGAAGGAAAATCACATCAAAGAAAAGTTGGAAACTCCTGAGAGGCCGAACCCTGGCAAACAAAAATTTCGAGAATTAGACTTGAACATCAAAAAGATGTAGCACCATCTATGACAAAAGATCATCACTCCATCCTCCCGCGAATCAAGGCAGCAGAAAAGCTTAGTTTCTATCTAATTGACTTTCAGATATAGTGTCTGGCATAGTTCAGTGCTCAGGTTCCATTTTGCAGGCTGCTGCTAGTTTAGATATGGAAACTTTCCATTCTTTAGCTGCTAGTTAGATACGGAAACTTTCCATTCGGACTTTGAGCTGACAGAGAAGATGAGTTTATATAAAACAGTTTTCTGGAATGAGAGAAACCAAGTAGCAAATTAGTTCAAATATCTTCATTTGAATCCTGTTCCTTCACCTCCTGCTGTTCAGATTCTGTTGTCGTTCGAAAATCGAGCTGTTCAAGAACACAGGATGAGTTTCAAAGAAGTTTGTCAATTGAGATAGCTGTTTAAAATTCTGGATATACTATAATACAGGTACCCTTGAGGTAATGCGTGGTCTTCCCTTATGCTTAGTGTATCACAGAAAACCCCTATTATATTATACAGTGTGGCATTATAATATGTCCATTGGACTTTGCATAACATGAAAATTAGCAACTTTATGTACTGTTCTTGACTTCTTGCATGCCAATTAATTCGTGGTTGGAAATATGACATTATACAAGTAATTTATTTTCAGATCTCAAAATTGACCATCTTCTGAAGCAGTGTTAGTAGCATAGACAAAGCCAGATAAATTCGAATGGACCTATTACCTGAAACTAGTTAGATATTAGAGTTGTAATCAATGATACATCTTTAATATAATAAGTGGAGTTTATTTGTGCAACATATGATATGAGTACATACAGTATATGTTATGTGATATGGTATACGGTTTACCAACATTTGATAAAATTCATCTGTTGAATCACCTGATGATTCATGCAGGTCTTCTCATGTTAAAGATTATTTATACAGTATTGCATTTAAATTTACGGCATTAATTATATATGATGCATTTATTTTTTCTGCTCGTGTAGCACAGATTCTTAAACATCGTAATGATAAAAGCTCTATCTTTGCCATAAATCCAATGGTCAAGTACACAAATTGTCAATCTCGAATTCCATGAAATTAACTGCATCATTGAACTAATCTGACATATTTACAACCCAAGAAAAGTTGTCTGAATTAAAACATACAATGGCTTTTGCCTGTGACAGCAAAGAAAGCAAACAATCACGGGCCTAAAACTTAATATTCGTTTCGTCCTGTATCATCTATCATGACAAAAACCACATAATCTCTGTTCTGTATGCATTTGGCTTCTTCTGGTTGAACTGTTTCATGACAAAAAACAATCACGAGGAGCCAATCCCTATTCACCGACTTTTCAGAAAATTTTGCTTTTAGATATGGAAAAGACTAGTAGCAGAAGTGACTTTGCTTTCAGTTTCAAGAAAATGCAAGAGGAACCCAAGTCTTTGGTTGGTTATGATAAAGCCATTGAATTTAACAAATCTCTCAAAGTAAGTTACTTTTCTTGATTTACCTTTAGAAGTTGCAATGCAAGTATGCTCTTTTGTTCAAGTAATTTTTTGTTTGATTCTACGTGTAAATAATCCAGCTGAACGCTGTCGGGCTAATTCACTCTGTGAAACTTGCAGGAGTTGAGGAGTTTTAGCTCTCAGCTTTACAATGCTGCTAGCTATTGTGAATCAGCTTACTTGAATGCTAAAAACAAGAATATGTAAGTTTATTTTCTTTGACAATCTCAGTATTCAATTAAAAGGAAGCCTGCTCTTTGGTTTACGTCTAGTTTATGTATGCAGCTTAGTCGGTAACACGAGAGAGTATGTTTCACGAGCTGTTGTGACATTTGTGGATCATTTAGGTAGCATATCAGCTACTCTTGAGCGTTCTATTTCTCAGACCAACTCTGTTCCTCAAACAGAGACTAGAATCAATACCCTTGAGCAGGTTTACAATAGTTTCATTTTATCTTCGAAGTCAATTTACAATGGTTCGATTTTCATTTATCGTGTTAATTTCGTTGTCGTGAACAGCGAATTGGTACGTGCCAGGAGTACTCGAACAAACTTTCGCTGCATAGGTTTTACTGCACTTCTCAGTTTTCAAGATTCAACTGTCGCTACATATCACCACGTAATTGTTTTTCTTATTCAAGTTCCGGTGTTTTTCGTGTTTATTATCACTTCTGATGTACTGAAGTTTTTTCCTTGTAATCAGCTTCAACAGTTTCTGCAGTGATGAACCCTGTAGCATCCAGGTGATTGATCAATTGCTCTCTTATCGTACATGTAAACGTTTAAGGATAAACCGGATATACGGCTACTTTGTAACTTTTGCAATGAAACAGGATTCTTGAAATTGGAATTGATGCTAAGAATGCAAATGATAACCAATTTGAGACAGAAGAGCCACTGTTTATGTATACTTACAATTGCAAGCCATATCTGACTGAGAAATCTACCAGGAAGATGGAAATAACAAATGGCCGTTCGCCTCAAGGTAGCACAGAAAATTATAATAGATAAATACATGTTTTATGCATAAGTGAGCTCCTCTTGTAATCTAGTTAACCTGTGCCTTTGCTTACAGTGCTGCCAGTGCGTGATGGTTTATCAATATTACCGAAAGGAGACCAATCAAATTTCCAGTTTCAGGTAGGATTTGTTGCTTGTTAGCCAAAAAACGATTTGCACTCTGGTAACAATGCTATATTGCGTTGCATAATCTGCAGGAGGCTCACAAGCTGAAACGCGGTACCATAAACTGGAAAATGGTGCACAACAAAGAAATATCATCACTTATTCGTCGTGGTAAACGAATTCTGACTTAACCATCTGAGATGTAAATGTTTCTTAGGATGTTAGTTTAAGTTGGTTTCTTCATGACATATACTTGTAATGCGGCCACCTATTGTATTTAAATACCAAGTTCTCTTGTCAAATTTGGGTGGTGTGACTAAGATTATCCTTTCTGTTGTCAAAACACACACATACACACAGACACTTAGTTGATGAACAAGACATAATAAGTTAGATGGTTTTGTCAATAGTAAAATGGAAATTTCAAGGAAACAAAAACAACATTACATCCAAGTTATACAAAAAATCAGGGGTTGGGGCGGGTTTCGTATACTATGATCACTGTGATGGTTGTTTCATACTTCCCTGTCCACAATTGGAAGGAAGAGTGATTCCGTACAAGCTAACTCACTCCTTTGAAGGTTCTCTTTAGTGCCTACACAATGACAGGTGACAGCCCCCTACATTTGTTCCGTTCATTTATGTCTCCATCTATCATTGTCGAGGCGTTGGACTTCTTGCACCATTTTCAAGCTTGTCAATAAATGCAAGCTTTCTGATGTTTACGTTCATAGGTTTTGTCATGACCTTTTCCCCTTCTTCTTCCATAGCAAATAAATCTAGATTTCCCATTGAATTACGCTTCCTGATCTCTGGCTCTTGTGGCTGCTCTATATTCCACCCCATAAAATCAGACAGTGTCATTGAACTCGGTGTCTCCGAGGAAGAACTTAATTTCTCTGACTCTTCTCCGGGTGGTGAGCAACTTAATACTGGAGACGGTGATGCATCCATAGATGCAAGTGTGGGATCTTGAGCTAGGGAATCGGCATATAGAACATCCTCTAAACATGACATCACTGTGTTGGCCAAGCTCTCCAGTACTCTGGAATAGCTTTCCAAGATAGATAGCCCAACATTCTACAGGATCATGAGGAAAAACATAGTGAGTGTTCGTTTGTTCTAGAGGATTTTTGGAGAAACTATATGAATACACAATTAATATCAAATCTCCCGTATTATCTTATTGCACGGAATCTCCCTGTGCTTTTAGAAACTCTGCACCAAGGACTATTCTATCCATATTCAGAAGCGTTCTGGGTGAAGAATTTCTAAAAACACGAGGCGATTGGCTCGAAGTACATATATCACGGGGTTTTAAAGCATTTCCCTGATTATAGAGAGCTCAAGCATTGCATAGATCTTTGATCAGTGAATACTTGTTAGCTTTTGTGTGATTAGAGTGTTGTGCTCGCGAACATAGTTATACATGCACAGTATAGGACACTAAAGAGCTTAGTAAATGCATTTTCCTTCTCATACTTTGTTGTATTGGATTTTGCTGATTTCAAGTGAGGACTGAGGTAGTCCTGGGAATTGTTGTTTCAATAGGAGTAAAATTGTCTCTGCCCTTTCTTCGAAAAGCTCTCTCTTTTCCAAGCTCACGGCTGAGCCCCATGCAGATTTCCCATCCTTGTGGTGCATCTTCCTTTTCCATATCACAATTGATGCCTCTATTCTGTTCTTGAGGTCAAGAACTTTGTGCTCGGTTGCCATGTCCATGGTTGAAAGAAATTGGAGAGGATCAAAAAACTCGATTGTAATGCTTTTATATATCAAATCACCGAGGCTTGATCTACCATTCTGCATGAAAGCAAGATATCAGTGTTTACCAATCAAGAACCTTTTTTTTTGGTGTGTGTGTGTGTGCAAATTTGTTTATTCATCAAACCTTGGGGAGGGATTCAATATAACTGTCAGGTATCTCCATATCTGAGAGTGTCTGAGCATTTATCGCCATAGAAGCTTTCAACACTTGATTTACTGCTTCCTTTTGCTTTTGCAAAAAATATCGCGATTCTTCTGATAGTCCTGATGGAGGTACCTTCACAGTAGGTTTCCACCATTTTCCATTTCTTTGGATCCCTTTTTCAGACTCCTGGGCATCTTTTGACACATACCAAAACTCCTGCTGTATCCCAAAGTTATCCAGGGTACCCTGCATATTGATTGCCATGATATCAGAATGACAAGCATACATTGAAATCATGAAATGGGAATTATCTGTCATCAGGAGAAAGAAATTAGCAGGTTCTTACCAACAGCATCGTGTCAAGCTTGCGTAAGGCTGGTATGTTGAGGAGAAGGTCCTTTCTTTGTTGTGTCACCATTATCTATATCATAAAAACCAGAAAACTTACATGATTTCGCCGTATGAATAGTTTCAATGCACCATTTATCACAACATGCTTAGCATTAACAGATGAAAGAACGCAATTTTACCTCCATGCATGTTCCGTCCTTTGCTTTCTGCTGGGAAGGGACTAATTCTACGATGTAGTCTGTAACTGATAAAAGCCAGTCAATCTCCCTTTTCCACCTCGCCTTCCTATCAGAAGCCATCGGCTCGAGCTTTGATTGTTCTCCAAATACAGAAGCTACATAATTTATTTAGTTTTGTCAAAGAAAAGATCATGCTTTTGGCTTTACTGGCAATAAATCAGACATCTAAAGCTAGCCTGGCTCACCTGCAAGATTTGTGATGGCATTCGACAGGGCCAGAGCAGAAGAAACACCCTTACCACCACCTGACATGTCCTCTCCCAGGAGCAACTTTGCGAATCTTTCCTTCATCATATCCAGCTCTAAAAGAAACAAACAGGCGCATTAGCAACATAACATGGTTCTTGTAAAAACAGCCTCTGCTAGAAGAAGTTGCTTTAATGGAATAGTGTACCTGACATTGGCCTATCCTTTCTGGAACTCCCTGATGCAACTGGTATCGGTATTGATGACCCGAATCCTGATGCAACAGCCGGTTCACTATTCGATCGAGGAACGGGAAGAGGAAGCGGGGGTGGAAATTCTTTTTCCGGCGTTGTCACCTCAAAAGCAGAACCCTCTGAGGTGGCACCCTGACTATGACTCCAAATCTGCAGCTTCTCCTCATGCGGCTCCTCGAATCTCCCACTCTCACTTTCCTGAAAAAGCCTGGTGGGATTGATTTCGAACATCTTCCGGAAATGGAACGATCTCGACTTCAGTACTCCTCGATCTTCCTTCACCATTTTTCTGTTTGAACGAATAACGAACACAGGTAGAAACAGGGGAAACAGAGGAAATGGAAAAAACCCTTTCCCAGAAAAGGGGTTTTGCAGATGATGATTATGTTGTTCCTTAGTTAAAATTGAGGCAAATTGTTCTGGTGTATAGCAACGTGGGGTGCCTGTTTGGTCTGAGACAAAGAGGAAGGTTGAGAAAAGAATAAGGATAAACAAGAAATGGATTGTTGGTTTGAAATGAGATAAACAAATGCAATTGATGGTTGCTTTTGTAACAACGCAAAATGCCCGGGAAATCATCCATTCTATATATGGTTATCTCATTTCTCCTTGTCTATCTTCACGGAGGAGAAAATTTTGGGACAATGTTATAAGGTTTGCTCTGGTCAATCTGTGATATTTTCCTGCTCAATGATAAAGAGATGGAAAAATATGCACCCTTTGGCCTTTCATTTTTTCGGTCTTGGGAATAATACATTGGACATCCAAATTTATTGAAACATTTTAGTCAGATTGAGTCATACTTGTATATTAGATTGGGTCTATTAGAGCTTTGATCGAAAATTATATACGTGTTTTGAAATAATTGTGACATGTGATCATCAGATGTGAAGAGTAACTCCTAACAATAAAACACTTGAAGAACTGTAAATTCATTTATGTGCAAAATAAAAAGATCAAGGAAGTGTAAATTTACATCAGCTGCAAAACATTTGAGCATGAACGTAGACATCCAGATGGACTGATGTGCTATCATCATGTCTAAATGCAAAGAGCACTTGATTCCTATTACAACAAATTAGGATGCACCCTTGAATATGAGAAAGTTGAGTGTCTCCAATGCAAAGTAAATATAAGTTCCTTTTGAGTGGGTAAAGAAACAGCCAAAGTTTGAACCAACCACACATTGCCATCCATCCCCATACATCTTGTCAAATTCCTGAAAATCAAGATTTAAACATGTTGGAGAAACTACTATAAACAAATGACTCAATGAAGATTAACTAATTCAAGGACTTAGATGCGATATAATTTCATTTTATGTTACTCAAGAGTAAAAATGAATCAAATTTACAAGATAGGATTCGGGTACGAAATAGGGCTGAACTTTATATGAGTAGAAGAAACATGGTCACCTACCTTCTTGATGTGGGATGCTAAGGGTGTGTAGTCAACAGCATCATAAAGATCAAGTGCCTGAGAAGCTGAAGCCATAGCATGAATCTGCATCTTCATTGGCATATCTGTTTCCTTTATTATGGCTTTGCCTTCCAACATTTTCCCTCACAATCTTCTTTCCACAAGAAAGTAATAATAGTCCTTTTATACTAGGGACTATGCTTAATCCTTGAGTATTTTTCTTGTATTGAATTGTCAAAAATTGGAACAAGACTAGCAATTTGGAGCTAAGCAATTGGTTATGAACACTAGATGACTAGAATTTTCTGTGGGCTTTTCCAAGTATTAGGACAGCAAAGTGTGAAGGACAGATATTTGAGAAGTTGGCCAATTGGCATTTGGCACTTTTTAGCTCATACTCCTATTTTGTTGCATATGATAGACTTGACCAACTGAATACAATAGTAAGTCCATTTTCTTGTGTACTTGGAACAAGAGACACCACAACTTCATTATCTGATAAATTTGCGTTTGTGATCATCCTGTATATGCATAAATTCTATATGTATATGTTGAGTGCAGAGTATCTGATCAGTTTCGTATTAAAATAAATCAAAATCAGAGAAGTTTTGTTTTTGGCTTATTGTATCCAAACAAGCTCAATACCAATTAAGTGTAGCTATATACACATCTTGTTTTACTTTACTGATGCAGGGTTACCATGAAAAATTTTAGATGCACAGAAACTCACGATCTAAAATTATATTAGATAATTTGGGGCACTGATTTGG
>JAYMSP010003959.1:0-17843 GCA_036897095.1 Plantago elongata
GTCTTCAACACCCCTGGATTGTGCTTCATCCGAAGTTTGAGAAGAGTTGATTGTCTTCCTAGGAGGCATGGTTCTTCGCTAGAGATGAGAGTAGAGATGTCTCACTGGGCGTGCCAAAAATTTGTAGCAAGTAAACTTGCACAAATGATAATTTATTGATCTTGATTTAAAGCAGGTACAATTCTCTAGTCTAATCCTCTGATTCTAGTTTCCTAAGACGTCGAAGTTGGATCTTCAAATTCTTCGGTCTAGAACTTGTGACTTCAAGGTCGAACGAACGTCGGTGCGAGGGCTTCTTGGCTTGATCTCGGATCGAACGGACGAATTTGTAGATGTTTGGGGCGAGCAATGACGATCTTCTTGGAGATTTGACGAACTCTTCGAAGAGTGCTTCTCGATCGTCGTAGAATTTGGCCTTTGATCTTCTTTAGAGGAAGTTTGCTTGGCTAAAAAACGTTTCCTCAAGGGATTTTGAGCTTGATCTTGAATTGAACGGTGATTGCTTCTTGATCTCTAGACGAACTGCTTGACGATTTGATCGGACTTCGAAGCGAATCCCTGGAGGCAGATGGCGGCGATGCTCGACGACGAAGGTGGCGGCGCTCGAAGACGAAGACGATTTGCTACTCTTGCTCGGGAGTGCTTGTGCTTCTTTGATGCTTGTGAATCGTGTCTGTTAGGAGTGAAATGAAGAGGGGAGGACCTCTATTTATAAGTGGGGAGAAAAGCTTCTAGAAGCATGGGAGTAGGAGGCCCGTGGTCCGGTCCAATACTCCTGACCCACTACTCCTGGCCCAATTTGACATACGCAGTCCAATTTGATCGTACGAAGTCCAATTTCATCATACACAGTCTAATTTCATCGTACGAAGTCTAATTTACGTGATTTCTTCCACGTTGACCCATACGACATCATTTGATTTAATTCTACATATTATAAAACATGATCTAGCAAATTTATTTTGGAATTTAATTTTGTAACATTCCCAAAAATACCAAAAACATCATATTTTGTATTGTAATGTATAGTTTTTAATGTCATTTTAGAGTAGACGAATTTGCTCGTCTACAGTCATCAAAAGCTTGACAACATCAGCGTGGGAGCCCAACAAGCCATTCAACATAAATCAGGTGCGATTCTGTTAGACACGCTATGTTCAAGAATCCAGGGTGCGTTGGAAAATATCGCGGCAATTTCAAGAGGTGAGAAACCAGAGTCTTTAAAATGATCAAATTTGGGTTTTAATGTATTGTCTACGTCTGCTACGAGTAAAGCGGGGTGGGATTTGATGAGTGCTTCGAGTTGGGTTTTGGGAAAAAACATTATTATCTCTGAGAAAAGAAATAACTGAAGCTAACTTCTCAGTGTTATTTACGTGGATTAAAACCGAAGCAGCACGAGAGGCAACAACAGGTGAAATGTTATGTTTTTGCAACAAGAAATCCGAAACAACTACAGATGATGAAAGTGGTGCTACATTGGATTCATGATTGAGTCTGGATGTAGAAAAGGAGAAAACAGAGGATTTATGAAGCAGAAATAATGGATTGCGAGTGAATTGAGGGACAGTTTTGCGAATGTGTGAGATGAACATGATGAAGGAATGAAAAGGCAAGAAAGAAAAATGGCAATCAAAATGAAATTACCAGAAGAAGCGTACTTCACCTAGAAGTAAGCAACACCAAACAATCTCCAAAAGCAACTGAATGGAACGAACAATTGACTAGTGAATACAAGAATCTGATCGACTGGTTACGCCAAGAAAACAAGAATTTCTGTTAATCAAAGGTTTGGTTAGCTGGCTGGCGGGCGGCTGGTTGTGAGTTGAGGAACGATTAGGGTTTGTGTTCTTCTTCTGTTTCAGCTAGCGTGAATGTGATAGTCAAATTTCGTAATAACACTTTAACATATTTAATAAAGTAAAAATTACAAATACCACCCCTTAAATTTGACCACTTTTCACTTTAGTACCTGAATTCCAAACAATTACAAAATCGTCCGACAATTTGTACTAAACGATTTTGAAAATTACAAAATCGTCCAAAAGTCAACGGAATTGGTGAGAGAGTGATGACATGGCACTGATGTGGAGGGGTTGAATGGCCTGGAAACTGCTGACGCTGGCAGTTCAGTCAACGGGTTGAATTTATCTGTAATTGTTTGAAATTGAGGGGCTAAAGTGAAATTGATAAATTTTTAAGGGGTAGTTTTTGTAATTCGCCTATATTTAATATGAACTTTTAAACAATTTAAAATTTTATTATTAATTTTAAAATTATTACAAAATTAATCCAAACAATTTGTATTTACTCAATGAAAGTATTTTTCTATTTTCAAACTTACCAACAATAATTATAAAGAAGCCTATTAAAAAAATTAATAAATACTTTAAATATAAACGTTCATTATGAAATAATAAAAGAGTATAGAATTACATGAAAACAATAAAAATAAATCTATGTTTACATACTCCATGAAAATAGCATATACTATGATTTGTTCAATTTAATTAAAAAGAATGGAGTAGAACTATTGATTTATTAAAAAACGAAGAATGTTTAATTGAATTGAAAAATATTTTTAAAATTTATTTTCATGTTAAATTGAATATTTTGGGGTCAACACAAGGCTTGGACTTTATTTGGAGAAGTCAATTTAAATTTATCAAAATAATGAATTGATTTGTCAGAATCATATTAGGATTTAAATTAAAGTTATTAAGGGGTGAGTTATTGATTTATCAGAATTGTATTAGATTTTAAATTAAAATAATTAAAGTATGAGGGAAAGAGAATTCAAATGCTAGTTTAGATGGAAATAAATATTTGATCATAGGATCACTAGGCATAGGCCACGGATTGTCTCAAGGATGATTGGTTGAGCTTTTGGTTTCTGTCGCACGGCGGCGGCTAGCTAGCAGAATTCTTTTTCCCTTCCGTTTGTTTCTTTGGCTTTTGTCCGTACATTCAGGGTTTTAATATCTCAACTGGTTCAACAATTTCATATTAATAATGTATTAAGGAAAAATAGAATATAATTTATTCTAATGTGTATAATAAGAAAGTAAAAAAAAATAGAATATAATTTATTCTAATGTGTATAATAAGAAAGTACAATTATATATTTATACAAGAGAAGGAAGCTTCTACATAGTCCGTAATAGTTAGACCTATAACAATCTAATTCAACACTAACTCTCGTACATTTATTTCTAACATTAATCAATAGTTCTATTATAAAGAGTGGGTTGATATAAAACATCACCATTTCAAAATAGAAAATTGAAACTACAATTCTTAAGACTGACCCCATGCGGGCCTCCATAATTGCTTGAAAATTGAAACTACAATTCTTAAGACTGACCCCATTCGGGCCTCCATAATTGCTTGTGCACTGTCGATCCCCTTCTTTCCATTTCCCTCCCCACAGATGAACGAAGCCACCAATAGCTAGCCCATTAACGACCACTACTGTAGTGGTGGGATCAGCAGCAGAAGCATTTGGCCTCATACGAAGAACATGATATGTATACTTGTCCTTTTTAGGACTCAAAAATTTTATTACATTATTGACTTGTAGCACATAATTAGACGAGGTGGAAAGGTGAAGATCAAAAGTGAAATCATTTAGACAACATATAGTGCGAACTTTTATAAGTGATGGATATAATGCGCAACATTATACAGCCGCAATTTACTTGAAATGGTAAATTTTTCTAAAGGAAAATGGAAACAACATACCAAATAGTGGGGTGGGGATAACACTTCAAATATTGTGGACATGTACTCATACAATACTATCCACTCATTATATTCGTTATCGTGAAATGAACCCTATCCATATAGAAGTCTACATTCTACAAAAAATTTGTTTACGCAATGCAACCTCATGAAGAAAGAAGAAGAAGAAGAAGATAGACTTGCGTGTTAGAAGAGTTAAACTGAGAATTTGAAAATGTACATCGAATGAGAAACTTGAAATATACTGAAAACCGATAAGAGGACTTACATGATTCCTAATACAATCATAAATTTGATCTATATATGCATCAAGTTATACATGGTGACATAGAATTAGACTATTACATCATTCGTGTTGCATCTTATGTTTCACTTCACTCACCACATAATTCGTCATGTTACACCTATGTCCCAATCACATCACATAACACGTATAAATGTGCATCCCGTTCCTTGGCGCTTTTACATGTGATTCATTAACAGGGAGATCTTTCTTGTTTGTTAAGGCTTAAGGGCCAATTCAGAATTGATTGCATTATACATTCACATCTTCTAGTTTCAACTCAAGAACCTTAATCTTCTCTATAGCGATCTGAATTCTGAAAGCAGTTCAACTATACCCTCTGTCTAGCTAAGCAACAACACCTTGCGCGAGCATCAGAAAGCTTCTGAAAGAATAGAAAAGTAAAGCGTGGGTACAATGGACATTTCAAAGTGCATTGTCCCATTATGTTTTATCAAAATTAGTAGTCATCCAGAAATGATTAGTACCTTTACTTGTGTCTGAAGATCCTTGATGTAATCAACAGCCAAATCCAACATATCAGATGTATTTGTTTGCTGCAACATTAATTTGATCGAATTGTTAAAGGGAGAACAAAATGCTGAAATGTTCTACTACTATCATGCAATAGTAGTTTTACCTTTTCCATGTTAGGTACAAGTTCTTGAAGCTTCCTTATTCGGTCACTAATTTTCGTTCTTCTTACCTGAAAAGAATTAGGCCACACTCAACTTTAGATCCAAAACTCTGAGTCACACAAAAGAACTAAACGGACTCTTTAGACTAGCTAGGTGAGTAGGTAACTGGAGAATTTACTTACCCTTTCAGCAATGCTTCGGGGGTGCGTTGCACAACCCCTCTTTGCCCTGATCTTAAAAGGTACAGTGTCCTGCAACAGTTTCTCCATCGCTGATAATTCAGCAGAACTTGTTGGCAAACTTAGATGACGCGACAGAGCTGTTGTCGCTTGATTCCCACCTTCTTCTTCTTTCTGTTATAATACATGATTCCAGAATTTCATCACCACATGCGCTTATCAGTTACCCAAAAAAACAGCAGAATATTTTAGAGTTACAAAGGAATACGGACCTGAACAACTGAGTCATTTGCCTTAGGAAATGGTTTATCGTCACTCTGATCAACTAGTTCCTTTAGAAAATTATCAGACATGAGGGACGAATCATCCCAAGAGTTCACGGCGAAATCTCCTAGGTAATCATCTTCATCTTTTTTTATCCCTGGATTAGTTTCTCCAACGCCTTCAGTTCCAATTTCCGAAATAGGAGTCATCATCCCTGAAGATCGCCTATTCGTCCCTCTCTCTGCATTACAATTACTAACTCCAAAGTTTCCTATGTCAGTTAGCCCACCAAAGTCTGATAATCACTAAAATATGTTCAGTATTACCCTCAAGATAAGTTAACTGGCACAAAAACTACTCAGCTGAATCTAAAATTCAACGATGCAAAACACAATATTTTACAAATTGGTGAGTCTTCTGAATCTGTTATTCCACAACACTATTCTAATAACGTGTAAAAAGTTTCAGTTTAATGTTTGAAAGCCCGGTTTCCATGTTTGTAGAGAGCCAATTCTTCTAAAAATCATATTAAAACAACTAGTTCATAATCCGAAAAGTAACAGTTTTACTTGTTCTTGCATAGTGCAATTGAAGGACATGAATTTTCCCAAAGACTTTGATTCATAAACATAACTAATTATAGACCAAAATAGAACCAGAAAACTTCACATCTCCTTCAATGTCACAGCCCAAATCCAAAACTACTCCTATCTTTCACAGATTTCTCTTAAATGCATATCTAAATCCAATAAGCACGTAGTATATACTGTATCATATTCATACCTAAGCTAGGCATTCGAATCAAACAGAAGAAACAGCATGGAAATCAAGCAACAGTTTCAACAGACACTCCAAATAACTGAGTATAAAAACACAAGTTGCGCATGAAAACATAGGCCAAAATTACCCTTTCCGATCATTATATTGTCGAAAAGACCCGCAGGGGAGCTGCTCTGTCGAACGAGTCCAGAATTCCTCGGCTTACTATCAGAACTTCCAGTAGTCTGATTATACATCACTGATGAATAATCATTGCTCCGATGCCTATGAAGCTTAGGTTTTGGTGGCAAACGTGGTGAACTCAACTTTGGCACAGAAACAACAGTTTCTTGAACAACAGAGTTAGAAAGAGCAGCTGCAGAATTAGCTGAGGGATAGAAAAGCTGCTCAAAATCATGATCTGCTCCAAATCCACCAAAGGTATTGCTGTTCAGAAAGCTCGAAAAATAGGAACTTGGCGCGGATCGGTACCGCGCCAATCCAGTACCCTGCTGCTGATTGTTCATCTAATAAACTCTAGCGATTAAAATCAAGAAAACCACGTGCTTTTGACCGTGGTTATAATGGGCTGCGAAACACTCCCTCTATCTTCTACTTGATTGAATGCAGATCAGATAGCTGATCAGAAAGATTGCATTTTTATGTATTTGGGAGTGAGTGAATGATTGAAGTGAAAGAGGATAGAAAGGGAAATGGAGGTAGGCAGAATAAAAATGTGAGAGAATTGTGGGACAAATGAAGAGAACATAAAACAATCAGGAAAAGGCCAGAGAGGGGTGCTTATAAGTGGACATGTGTATCATTTTTGGACCATGAGAGTTTCCCTTTTTTGTTTTCTTCAAAAAGATTGGATTTTTTTGGTTTCAGGAAAGGGTGGAGAGTGATGATGGTGGTGTGTGTTTATGGTGGTGGATGACTGGAATCAGCTTCAAAGGTTGATGAAAATGGTGAAGCTGGATGGGAATGGAATTCAGTCTTGGACAAGATATGGCCTATTTTTGGCAAATATCATCAGATTTTGATATCAGAAAATGTTTTTGTGTTGCTTCTTTATTAATATCCTATGTCACCATTGGATATATTTTAGATTTTGTATGTATGAAGATATACCTTCGTGGATTTTCTTCGGTTTCAAGTTTCAACGCTCTCAACTCTCATTTCACTCTTTGTTTATTTTTACTCTGTTCATGACTATGACCAAATGGCTTATCCCTTTGTTAATTTAATTTTTATAATCGTTAAACATTTCAACACAAATTTCACTACTACTATTTTACTCTTTCACGGCTTCATTCAGTTGTTAATTTATACAATTGATCATCCAAATTTCAAATAAAATTGTATGACATATGTCCTAATATATTGAAGGTGGTGCACAAATCAGGTAAATGTGAATAACATTTAGATGAGTTTGGTGAAATGGAACCAAGGTAAAGGGTGGTGGGGTTCGCGTGAAGTATATTTAAATGTTACATCTTTATCGTAAGTATATATTAAATTTAATTTTTACATGATTGTCAATTGCTAGGTGGATATATGTTCAAATACGCCTAACCGGTTAGGTGTGGTATATGATGGTATTTTTTTTCTTTTTCATATTTAATGTACATATTAAAGAAACTAATAAACCTAGTACTCCACAAGAATAGTTATTTGAAATATTTAGATCAACAAAATTAAATTGATGGATAACGTATCGTAGCTAGGGTTTGTAAAATACTTACCCGTTCGACTCACCCGCACAAACCATGCGTCATTCATCTGCACCCGCCAACTATTTTTTTTATAAAATGTATGGTTGGTGGAAAACAATTTCACCCGTCATTAGTGGGTGGGTGGTGCGTTGGATGGGTGCAACCCGCGGCCCGTCATTTATATACTCCTTTCGTCCCGGTTTGGATGTCTCGCTTTCCATTTCGGGTTGTCCCGGTTTGAATGTATTGTTTCCTTAAATAGAAAATCTATCTCCTACTTTATACATTCTCTCATACTTTATTCACCATTTTTCATACTTTATCCAATCGCATTCATATTTTATTACCTTCTTTTTCCGAATTTATCACTTTTTTTCTTAAAACTTGTGTCCGGTCCCGTAGAACATCTAAATCGAGACGGATGGAGTATGCACACATAATAGGTATATGTTTGTAAATTTAATTATAATGAGACTCATTAGTTAAAGAAGTTGCATTTTTAATTATATCGTTTGATATAAATATAATTTAAGTGAATATTCATATTCTCCTTAAACACTATGCATCTTCATTTCTACACTTACCTCATTCATCCGTCAATTCGTCCGCTACCCGCCAGCCATTGTATCCTGAACCGCCGTGGGTTGGAGAAATATTTCATTCGTCGTGGGTTGAAAAAATAATCACCCGTCATAGGTGGGTTGATTTGAATTTTACTTAAAATCCGCCCACACTCACCCGTAATTGTAGTTGATAAATTAACTAATCATATTGGAATTTTTAAAAAGGCAAGTAAAAAAATAACGAACTGGTTCGGATTCACGGCGAATGTAGGTGAAGGAATCTGTTCTCACGGGCAAGAAGCCAGTAAACCTACCCATCAAACAAAATCTTGAAAATCTTAAGAGGAAGGTGATAATAATTAATTAAACAGCGACTTCCTACATTTTCGTGAGCATATTGGAATTATTAGCTGTGACGATTTGTTAATGGTGTGTTTTGGGGTGTACGTGGCCTAGCGGTGTTGGAATCATCAAATAAACAACTTAAAGCTCGCTCTAAATCGATGATGAACTGCCATTTAGCAACAACGAATTAAAATAATAGCCTAGTCGAATTAGAATCAAGAACCTGGCATCATCTGCTACGTCTAACTTACTAGTTTTATCAACAAACTCTGACCTTTTTCATGTTCAACTGCGAGATGTAACTTCTAAGTAACAAACAAGTACTTGCCTAATTTCGATATTATGTTACACTATATTATCACTAGTACATCATTTAAATTTAAATAAATATTAAAATCTAAGCATTTTAATTAATTTATTAATAATTATTAAAATTTAAATAGTTTTATAAATATAAATTTAAACATTACAAAAATCACCCCTCACAAAAATCTCATTATATTTTAACCCCAAATTTAATCATCTTCTCCAAAAATCACCATCACCTTCCCTTCTTCATCAATTATTACCACCACCAATCATCGGAGCTCCAGAGAACCAATTCATACAAGAACATCACCATAACCGTTATTTCCCCTTCTTCAATGACATGAAAGTTCGAAGTTACTTCTATGGCAACCATTTCGAGCTTCCATGGAGCCATGGCCTCATGGAAGCTCGTATGGGAGCTCGAAAGCTTCCATGGCTGCCACGCCATGGCGGCAGCTGATCAAAGCCGGAGCACTTGTAAAAAAAAAAATTAACTTTTTTTATGCAATTTAAAATTGATGTATTTGTAAATTATTTGATAATTGGAGTTGATTTGATATTATATTTGTTAAATTTAAAATATAAAAGGGTGTCAAGTAATTTAACCTTATGACATATTTTATTATATTGCGACGTAGTATGACGCTATTATGCGACAGTGCGACACCTCATCGCATTAATAATTAATCAACAGATGAGATTGAATCGAGATTTGATCAATTGGTTAAAAGAAGTGTACTATTATTAGTACAATGCGACAATACTATCCATAGCCATGTCAATAAACTATGAGGCTCTCATTATTATTCATTTTTTATGAGAGGATAATCATGTCGAATATTATTATACATGTCGATACGAAAATATATTTAGAATCACGAAAACGTTTTAAACTTCAGATTAGGAGAAGTATAAGGGGTATTGAAGTTGTTGAATCGTTTATTTTTAGTTGATTAATTAGGTCGGTAGAACGTAGAGAATGAAAGTTATGAAAAAAAATTTAAAAAATAATGGTAACTTTTAATGAACTTTTCTACCGTCAGAATTTCGTCTTGTCTGACAACAAATATCAAATAAAAGTTTTTACATATTTATTTCGTTAAATTTTAAAACAATAAAATAAAAAATAGGTAAATCAAAAAAAATATTATTTTAATTTAAAAATATTTTAGAAGGTAAATTTAATTTTTTTTATTTATATTTATATTTTTTAATTTAAATATTTATAAGGGACAGGGCGAGCGCGTTATCATCTTGGCGACACCCCATCGCCCTTCCGCCTTATAAATATTTAAATTAAAAAAATAAAAATATTAATAAAAAAATCATATGTAACTTCTAAATTATTTTTAAAATTAAAATAATATTTTTTAAGAATTATTAAATTTTAACTTTAATATTTTAGAATTTAACGAAATAGATATATTAATTTCTTTATTTACTGCGTAAAAAAGCTCAACTTGAATTCTAGAGGGATGAAGTCGGAACTTAAGATCTAGGTCGATTATTTTCTTTCTATTTTTGCCATTCTATTTCTAATGTGGTCCTTAACTTTAACTCTTGTGCAGATTAGTGTTGCACGTGTATTAGTGTCTGATTATCATCTGAAATTATTAAATTAGCAAAGAAACAAGATTCATACTTTTTGTCAAACTAATTAGTTTGTCATTTAGACATAGGACTACGACGTTTCCTCCGCAAACACGAATAATATAAAACTGCAACGGGATGAAGATGGGTCTTAAAGGCCCAGCTCGACGTTTGTTATCTATCTAATCCTAGTTTCCATATAATTTTATACATTAGACTATTTTATTTTTAATTTAAAATTATAAATTTTCAATTTAATTTAATTGTACACAATTATAATTTATATTATACTATTTAAATTTAACTCAATTCGATTCGGTTCAGTAGGGGGACATTAATACTTTTTAAAACTTGTATTAAAAACACCATATTAAGATGATCGTCATAATTGCAGTAAGAGTGATTAATTGTAAAACTGTAGTACATGACATTTATATGAGCTAGTCTATCCGCACATCTTTAGCATGCATGAGTATTGTGCATAACATTGAATCTAACTTCTTTAGAATTGTGAAGCCAAGTGAGAATTAAATTTTTGCATCGCAACCAAATTGGACTAGTGAATAATACTCGGTGATGATGAAGGTAAACTTTTTTTAAAGTGCTTGCATAATTCTATATATATGCCATCAACAAAGCCAAGCTTATTTATGATTAACCCTTACAATGTCATCATTCACGTTTTCATGAGATGAAATTTGAACCTTTAAAAAGTTAGGATGTGATAATTAAGAATATATTAGGATCAAACCATTTTCAATGGTGACGACGCGACGATGCGTCGTCGTCGTTTTTGTTGCAGTGGTGACGCGTCGTCGTCACGTTATGAATTTTTTAAAACCTTTTTAAATTTTTATTTACATATTATTCATATTATAAGTGCTTAGATGTTGAAATTAATGAAATTACATTGTTTTAAGTCGTTTTATAATTTATTAAGGTTTAAAATTAAAAGAATATTTTGCTAAAACATATTTAATATATTATAATAGTGTTTAGAAGTCGAAATTAATAAAATTGGATTATTAGAGGTTGTTTTATAATTTTAAGTATAATTGAGAGAGAAAATGAGTTCGCAATAGAATGATTCAAAAATAATCGAGAGTGGTCTCTATTCGCAGATCTCGAAGAGACGAATCCGTTGATAATTTTTATATATTTTTTATATTTATATTTTTCGAGTTATTCGTGTTTGAAATTGAACAAAATATTAAAAAAAAAAGAAAAAAAGAAAAGGACAGAGGCGTGACAGCTACTGCCAGGCGCTTGCCGCACGCCGCACCCATTGGCGCGGCATCCTGCCCCCGATGGGGCAGCCGTTGGCATGGCGTACGGCGCCCCATTGAGGGCAGTCTCAGTAAGATCAAACTCTTTATTCACATTAATATCTCCTGAATTATTTTATTTTTACTTTTTCATATTTTGTTCAATTTTAAAAGCGAATCGCTCAAAAAATATAAATTTAAAAAATATATAAAAATTACTAACGGATTCGTTTCTTCAAGATCTACGAATAGAGACCACTCTCGATTATTTTTACACCATTCCATCTCGAACTCATTTTCTCTCTCAATTAAACTTAAAATTGTAAAACAACCTCTAACAATTCAATTTTATTAATTTCGACTTCTAAACACTATTATAATATATTAAATATATTTTTAACAAAATAAAAAAATATTCTTTTTTTAATTCAAACCTTAATAAATTATAAAACAACTTAAAAAATGCAATTTCATTAATTTCAACATCTATGCACTCTTATAATATGAATAATATGTAAATAAAAATAAAAAAAATTTAAAAAATTTATAACGTAACGATGATGCGTCACCACTGCAGTAAAAACGATGACGGTCGTGTCGTCACCATTGGAGATGGTCTTGTACCCACCGTGCAATTATTGTTATGCTCATTCTGAGTGGACGGAGGTAGAATGAACTTTCATCTCAAAATGTGTCTACATTCATGATGATTCAGCATCACACTTAACTGAGAAAATGCAGCATGCGGAAGTGGAACCTATATGTGGGTATGGTGTCGAGATTTTACAAGAATTCCCTCTAGGACCCGGATGAATCGCCATCGCAAACTAGTAGAGCGATGGGATACATTCAATTTTCTTTTATGTTGTCAAGATAAGAACACTCAGTACAATTTCATCTGTACTATTATCTTTTTTAAATTATTAATGTTTATGACAATAACTCAAATGTATAATGGTACATATTACATTTCACGTTTTAGCCGTCCCATTAAATTTTATACATTACTAAAAAAGGAAGTTACCTCACCACTAACAAATAATAAACAATCTCAACTTTACATAAAATTTACACATTTTGCCATTAAAAATACATGTTTCTCCATTTTCTTCATTTTTTATCATTACTTTAACTTTTCGCATAAAATTACACGTCAACCCTAATGTATAAAATTTGATGGGACAGAAGGAGTAGTTCATTTGTACGATGGTCCAGGGAGACCCACTCACAAATTTGCCCTAAATCATTTTAAATAAATACTCCATAGTATGTCTCATAAAATTTCATATAGGTTTTATTTTATATATGTATTGCCACTAAAATTATAAAAAATTACTCCTTTATTATCATATGAATTAAATTTTGCCTAATGCAATGTCCAAACCTTGTAAGACCGTGCCCGGTGGCACCCGTTGTGTGCGACACGTGGTCCACGCGTCGTGGCTCCTCCAACGTGGTGCCAACGACGAGCTATGAGGCGCATCGTGACACGATGCGGCGTGAAACGTAGCGTCGCACATGTGCCGTCATGTCAGCAGCAGCCGATTGGCTGCTGCCACTTGGCACACGCTGGGCTAATTTTTTTTAAAAATGTTTTCTTCGTTTGTCCTATTTCAAACGCGAATAGCTCGAAAAATATAAATGTATAAAAATTACCAAAGGATTCGTCTCTTCGAGATCTACGAACAGAGACTACTTTCGACTATTTTTAGATCATTCCATCTCGAACTCATTTTCTCCCTAAATTAAACTTAAAATTGTAAAACAACCTCTAAAAATACAATTTTATTAATTTCGACTTCTAAACACTATTATAATATATTAAATATATTTTTAGCAAAATAAAAATATATATATTTTTAAAATTTTAAACCTTAATAAATTATAAAACGACTTTAAATAATGTAGTTGTATTCATTTCAACATCTAAGCACTCTTATAATATGAATAATATGTAGATAAAAATAAAAAATAAAAAATTAAGAAAAGGTGACATGACATTCACGACGTGACGACGACGTATTATCACTGCAGAAAAAATGCATGACGACGCGTCGTCGTGACACGATGACGTGCACAACACCATTGGAGATGGTCTAATGGTCTAATGAAGTTAACTACTGCAAAACTACAAATGGACTAATGGAGTATAGATTTAGCCCAACAAACACACATATGTAGTACTATTAAAGATGGCCCAGTCGATGTGTTCATTTCACCTGGCCCAACCCGATGAACATGCTAGACATGTGATGCCAAAGCATTAAAATACAAAATCCCATGTTAAAGATATGATTGAAAATCAAAATCTAGTTATTTCGTCTCGTGGTTTATACTGGAGAAATAATTGGACGGACAGTCTGGGTGTTTCGCTAAATGAACGTTTATGAAATTTTCAGGTAATGTTCAGTTTGTGTTCGATATTGATATGTTCAAACTGTTTGCGAACACATCCGTTAACAAATGAACACGAATACAAATATAAAATTTATTGTTCGGTAGTTCGCGCTGTTCATGATCAATATATAATGTATATTTTATTTAAATAATATAATAAGTAATATAATATAATATTATATTATATAATATAATAACACATTTTACTTCATTTTGAATAGTTGTGACTTGTAGCTCGTCTTAATTTATATAATTCGTATGATGAATGTATGGTATTATGCGGGATCATGATATTTGCATTGGAATGTGATTTTTTACGGATCTTTCGTTATATCTTTGTAATATTTTTGCTTAAATTTTGAAGTTTTAACAACGTGAACACGACCTTAACGAATAAACGAACTGAAATATTCACGAACCAAAGTTTAACGAACACTAACGAACAAATGAAAACCTTAACGAACTGAACATAAACATGTAAATGAGTTGTTCGACGAACACGAATACTAAAATTCTTAACAAATAAACGTTTATAAGCTCTCATATTTAATTCGTTCGGTTCAATAAACTCCTTGACACAGCCTAATAAACAATACTACAACTCATGCTAGAATCATAATCTAATAATATGTATTGAATACGCGTCAGATAATCTCACGAGACCATGACTTCATGCATAAATAATACACCAAGCTATTATCTCCTTAATTCTCGTCATACTTTCGATTCAATGTCTGCTCGGGTTTTACATACGCCGTTATCAAAGGTTTGCGGAATTGTGTTATATACAATTGCCTGGAAGTTTCATATATTCTCGTAATTATTTTCCGTTAGAAAAAATACTATTTTTCCTTAAAATTTCAAACTAATAATTATAAAAAAAAATTAGTTTCCTTTTGTACTAATGTTATAATGCCTCAAAATTGAAGGCTTAAGATGCTTAAAAATTCATCAGAATGAGACGATTCATAAACCTAATAATTGAAATGGAATGCTGAAAGATAAAATTGAAAAAACCTATAAAAATTTAAAAAATCATATTCTTAAGATGTTGGATTAGAACTTGGGATTTCATGTAATTTTAAAATATTTTATTTCCTCCATCTCTCTGAAAGTGAAATAAATTTATTAGTAATAGTGATTTTTCAGAATTACCACCAGTACACTGATAATAAATAAGGACTCACTACTGGGCACCTGTATACAAGGACTGCATTGAACAATTTAAATTGATTGAGGAATTATGGTGAGATTGTGTGTCATTGCATTTCATTTCAAGCAGTTGCATAAATGGCAATGTCCACATGAAGAAAGGCATGTAGCATGTGAAGTCTGTTCAGGAAAAATTCCTCAATTTCAGGACACCATATCCAACTTCACCAGTAATACCTCACAAACACGCAATTAACTTACTAATAATTATTATCTGCATATGACCAAGAGCCTAACAACACGCCGATATTCATGGTTTATTATACATTTCTTTTCCTAAACAATCTTCAAAAACCAAACCATCATATTTCAGACACACGCAACTTCCAACTCTGTTCTTGGCCTAATAGCTAGTCTTATAATTGAATCAATCATTTATACCTCGTAAAATTAGGTTTTGTTTTGTTAGACTGCAATCATCTGAACTGAACTGAATTGAATGGTTATATAAAATTTAAGTAAGTATAAATGAATTGCACGGTATAAATTTATAGGTAAAGAGAATATAATTTTATTTTTAGGTTTAGATAATGATAGATTGTGAAGTAACTAAAAATTAATAAAATCTGGCTGAAAACATGTAAATAGATTACACTTGGAGTGAGTTTAAACATGGTATGTCCCAGTAGACTGAATCCACATTCGTGGTTTTAATTTCACCGTCCTGGTTGATATCAAACATTGAATTGTGTAACCAGGTTCACGTGGTGGAGGGCCAAAAGGTCCATTAATGCAACCAGAATATCAGATTCCCATTTCAAATGAACACTATAAAAACTTCAATTAGCCTACTTGCATGACACTACTTTAGTCCATAAACACCTCCACATGCAAAACTTTCTATTTCACTCATTCACTCATTCACTACCAAAACAAATAACACAGTGAAACACTACCACCAGTCCACCACCTAATTCATCAATGCCGCTAACCGCCTTGTCATGCTTCCTCCTCCTATCTCTGATTGCAGTCTCAATCGCCTGCCCGCCTTCTGACCGGGCAGCTCTCCTCGCCTTCAAATCCGCCCTCCACGAGCCCTACATTGGCATTTTTAACTCATGGACAGGCACGGATTGCTGCAACAACTGGTACGGTGTCAGTTGCGACCCTGTCGAGAGACGTGTCGCCGGCATTACCCTACGAGCAATCTCCGAGGAAGCGATCTTCCAGAAAGCACATCACCCTGGGTACATGACCGGGTCGATCTCCTCGTCCATCTGCCAGCTCGACAGGCTCGCTGGCCTGACTCTCACGGACTGGAAGGGCATTTCCGGAAACATTCCTCTGTGTATAACTAAGCTCACGTTCCTCCGGTACCTCGACTTGATGGGGAACCAGCTCTCGGGCCCAATCCCGTCAGATATTGGAAAGCTGAATCAGCTCGTCGTGCTGAACGTTGCCGACAATCAGCTGTCTGGCCCTATGCCTGGATCAATATCACTTTTATCAGGGCTGACGCATTTAGACATGAGGAACAACAAAATTTCTGGTACATTGCCTAAACATTTCGGCAAGCTAAAGAAGATGAGTCGTGCTTTACTGAGCGGAAACCAGTTAAGTGGTCTCATTCCGGCCTCACTATGCAACATCCGTCGCCTTACAGATCTGGATCTTTCCTCGAACAAGCTATCAGGTTCCATTCCTCCAGCTCTTGGCAAAATGCTGAACCTGGCAACATTGAATCTGGACGGCAACCAAATCTCAGGCCAAATACCTCCAAGTTTGATGAACTCTAGCATTTCCACGCTGAATCTCAGCAAAAACGCCATCGACGGATTCATTCCAGCGTTCACACAGAAATCGTATTTCATGATACTTGATTTGTCGTACAATAAGCTTAGGGGTAAGATTCCGATGTCCATTGCACTAGCTAATTATGTCGGTCACCTGGATGTTAGCCATAATCATCTTTGCGGAGCTATTCCAACAGGATCACCGGCTGATCACCTCGACGCAGAGTCGTTCATGTTCAATGACTGTCTCTGCGGCAAGCCACTCAAAGCTTGCTAGTTTAACTTATCCAGTGTTATCCTCATTGTTATATGTATCTTCACAGTTTATATAATTTTCATTTCTGACTTGCAGAAGTAAATGTACTTTTAAAATCAAAAATATAATCTTAGTAGAATAGCTGTCTCAACTTTATGTACTTACTAGTACTAAATTGTGGCATCATTTAATTTTAATAATAAAAGGAAAAACATAATAAAATAAATTATAATTACAATATTGATCGTGGATGTTTGATTATACTTACTATAGAAAATGTAAAAAAATGATTTTACCGTACCCGACTTGTTAAGTAGTAACATGTATATGATTTCTTTAAAATATATACGTATAAATCGAACTAAAATAAAATATAAAAGTATACAACACAGTATATAGGCTTGTTCCCAATAACTCCGCGATGGTATATCGTCACACCACCAAAAAAAATAAAATATTATACAAATATAATTTCACTGGTATGGTTATTTTTACCAATCCCTGGTTCTCAACAACCCCGCGGTGATATGCGTCACCCCACATAATATTTCTACAGACGGAATTCCACATGCTGCTGTTAGTTTTTTTCATTCC
>JAYMSP010003960.1:0-17841 GCA_036897095.1 Plantago elongata
GTTATGTCCTGCAGATCACAATGATATTTATAAAAGTGACAACTTAGATTTTCAAAATGAGTTAAGTGTGGCACAGACACTAAGTTAAAAGTGAACCTAGGCACAAATAACACATTATGAAGTGTTAACTTGTTTGATATCCTTACTTCACCACTTTTCACTACAGTAATTCTATCACCTATTGGTAAGTTAATATATATCTCAACATCAACCACATTACCTGTATAAAAACTATAATCACAAATCATATGATCTGTGACACCTGTATCAAGTATCACACATTATTTTGCCCTGCTAACACACTTGAAGCTAATGCATATTTAGTTTTACCTGTTTCTGAAGTAGATGGTACTTCAGATAGTGCAATAGCTACTTTGTGAATAGGGCTAGATGTATATTGTTGTTGAGCCACCATCTGATGTTGCTGCTGAAACTTGGTAAATTCAATGAACTGGTTGTACAAATCAACACTCATATCATCAGCTACACACTGATGTCCTTCAGCAGCTTCCACCATTGCAGCATTAGCATGATGCTGCTGACCACCA
The DNA here is from genome assembly GCA_036897095.1 of Plantago elongata. Taxonomy (NCBI): domain Eukaryota; kingdom Viridiplantae; phylum Streptophyta; class Magnoliopsida; order Lamiales; family Plantaginaceae; genus Plantago; species Plantago elongata. The sequence continues at coordinate 549 of JAYMSP010003960.1, forward strand.
TTGTTTTGTTGATGAATGAACCTCTTACTAGTGCCTTTCCTTTGCCATCCAGGTGGATACCCAATAATTTGATAACATGTTTTCATTGTATGCCCTATGGCACCACAGTGTGAACATTTTGGTTTATCCTTGTCCTTGTTCTGATACTTGAAGTAGTTCCCATTTTTCACCAAACACACTGCATTTTCAGGCACTGCAGTTGATTGTTTGCTCAGCATTGCCATGTATTCTTGACCTGAATGCATGTTCTCATATGAACTGAGCCCTCTTTGCCCCTCTTCTTGCAGCAAAATAGAGTATATCTTCACCAGTGAAGGAATTGGAACTTGCATTAAAATCTGGCTCCTAATAGCAGCATATGAATCATTTAAGCCTACTAAAAACTTAACCACTCCATCCTCAAGTTGAGTAGCTATTAAACCATCACTTCCTCCACATGTGCAGGTACTTACTGGCCTTAGAGCCACAAACTCATCCCACATTTTCTTGAACTGCCCATAGTAAACTAACACAGTGCTAGCACCTTGTTGAATTGAACTTAGTGACTTCTGCAGATGAAACACTCTAGGCCCTACACTTCTAGTGAACCTAGTCTGCAGTTCCAACCGCAACTCTCTAGCAGAAACAGTTCTTAAATGGGATGAACGAATATCTTGAGTGCAAGAATTCAATATCCAAATGCGTACTAGAGCATTTGCTCTCTTCCACGCAGCAAACAATAAAGGAGTAGTAAATTCATATGGTATAGAGATGGTACATCAATGAAACCCATTTTATTCTTGACATCCAGTGCCATCATAATCTGCTGGCTCCATGATTGATAGTTAACTTCATCAAGTTGGTCAAGAACGATAGCAACTCCAGGTTGATCTGAAGCTTGCAGATAAAACGGAGAAGAAGGCAAATCCAGCCCAGTTTCCAAAGGATGAACGTGACGACAATAACCAACTCCATTCATTGAACTGTTATCACCCATGGATAATCAATGAATGAATCAAACAAATAGAGAATCGCAACAATCGGCGAAACACACACACACACACAACGGAATCGATCAAATTCACAAAACTGATCAAAGAATCTCAAGTAACCGTAACCAAGCTAATCTGATACCATGAGAACTTTCATGAACAGAAAGAAAATTGTGTTTATTAAATCAAACTTGAGAGATTTACAATGAGAATCAATTAATCTGTAAAGGAAAAGAATCAACTTATATACTCTGCTGTTCAACCAACTAACTACCTGTACAATCTTTGTTTCACAATGTACAAGTCGCAAGTTTACTTAAGTAATAAACGTAACAGGCAAAATGCACTTTTTTTTGTTTCTTTATTCCATCAGCAGTTTGTTTCCTGTTTCTTTATTCCTTCAGCAGTTTGTTTCTTTTCTTCTATTTTTCATTTCTTCTCTTCAGCACTTCAATTTGTTTCTTATCTTTACAGTATTTAAAAAATAACATAAATTGATTACATTCACCATACTTCAACAATCAACATAGCATAGAGTTAAATTGATTACTACGTTGTATTTCAAAATGCCATAAATTTATTACACTGATCATACATTATCCAGAACAACATGTCTACAATTCTTGATAAAAATCGTTATCGTCATCTTGTTGAAATTCCTGTAGGGCAGATCAATTCGTTCTCTTGAACAAAATTCGAACCATAATCAACATTCTCAGTTCGACAATTCAACAGCTCTTCAATATCGATTAATTCATTCTCTTGACCAATATTTGAACCATAATCAACATTCTCCATTATAGGATTCAGCCATTCATCAATGTTGATTAATTCTTTCTCTTGAACAAGACTCAACCATGACCAGAATTCTCCATTGAGCAATTCAACAGCTCTTCATTCCCTTGAAAAAGATTCGAACCATAACCAGCATTATACCTTGAGCAATTCAACAACTCTTCATTCTGTTGAACAAGATTTGAACCACAACCAGCATTATACCTTGAGCAATTCAGCAGCTCTTCATTCTCTTGAACAAGATTCGAACCATAACCAGCATTATACCTTGAGCAATTCAGCAGCTCTTCATTCTCTTGAAAAAGATTCGAACCATAACCAGCATTATACCTTGAGCAATTCAACAGCTCTTCATTCTCTTGAACAAGATTCGAACCATAACCATCATTATACCTTGAGCAATTCAGCAGCTCTTCATTCTCTTGGACACGATTCGAACAATAACCAGCATTCTCTATTGAGCAATTCAGCAGCTCGTCACGAAATCCTAGCAATCTAACACCACCATCCAATTTCTGATCACCCTCCATCCCCTGAACATGATCAGCTTCTTGAACTAACAAGTTCGAATCAGGCGCTTCGACAACATCGCAACCATGCAATTTACCAACAACATCAGCCATGTCGAGTACTCTGCCTACCAAACCCTCCACCGCGTTCACATAACCTTGCATTTCAAACAAATCCATCCAATTCCTTCATTCTCCTCTTCTCCACTTCCAATTGCCTCAGAGCCTCCTCATAGTCCATTCGACATCTATCATCCGAACTTGACTTTAAACTACTAACTCCAGACTCGAACCGGTCAAAAATTGAACCGAACTCAGGGGAACCAAATGCGAAGACCTTGTTGGAAGGAGACTGAACCGGGATGCACCGTAAAGTACAGAGAGTTCGCTGGCTTTCTTGAAAAGACCCGATCGACATTTCAAAAACGTCACTTGTAAGTTGCTCTTGTTCTCGATCCTCTTATGTCTATTTTCCATCGACCAAGAGTTTTCTTTGCAGTTTCTTTCGTCATTCTTCAGATGAATTTCGATGAATTGATGATAATGATAGTAGCGTAGCTTTAAAAAAAAAAAAAAAAACTAGTGTAGCAATAAGTAGGCGGCAAGAGTGTTGCTGTGTTGTGTACTTGTGTAGGCGGCAAGTTTCGATTTAATTTAAATTGAACCCATTTCAACTTGGAAATCTCAGCTAGCCCAGTCTCAAAGCCCATTGATAACCGAACCAATCCCACTTCCATTACTGTACAAAACATTTGTAATTAAGTATTTGAGTTAATTTAAATTAAATCATTTGTAATATATACGGAAAAATATATTTAAATTATAAAAAAAATTCAATCAAACTACAAGCCCTAATTCAATTTCGATGAAATCAATAAATCATAACAAAAACCAATCTTACCAATATGTCTTATAAAATTAAACCAATATGTCTTACTAAATTAAATTCTAATCGGTAATTCAACCCAAACAAATTAATTCATTTAAAAAAACTTTGATAACCAATCCTTTGGCTTCATCTTCTCCAATTAAATAAAATAGATCAACTCAAACACTGATTCTACTTAAAAAGAAAAAGAAATTTATTTTCAGCAACAACAATAGTACTTACCTTTACCTTCGTATATATATGTTATAACTATAATTGTGGGTTAAAATAATAAACATAGCGTGTTCTTACTTTTTATATGTTATACTTTATCATAATGCAACTAGTTATAGTTTAGTTATAATAACAAATATAAGGAAAAGGTTCAAAATAAATTAATTAATAAAATAGAAAGTAAATTTTTTTTGTAAGCAACCTAGACGATAGATCGGTGGGAAAAAAAACATTGATAACCAAGATAACAAGATTGTTCTAATTATTATTCATTAAGTATAATCTGCCTCGCCCTTTTCGGCCACATCTATGTCGAGGAGGTCGTGCATTTTCACAAAGTAAGATTAATCTGTAACACTATAAATATTTTATTTTTATTTTTATTAACATTTTATAGAACAGAGAAAGTATTAGGTAAAATTAAAACGAGTAGCCGACTAATAAGTTGCCACCGAGTTAGGTGCTTTTTCCCATACGTTCCCGTTCACACCCCCAACTTGGTCTACGTCTATATTTCCTAACGAGGTCGATCACTAAGACCGGATGGAAAGATCAAAATTGAACGTGATATTTTGATGGATGGCTGCCTGAAGTGCATTAGGAGTGGACATGGTTTTGGGATTTTATTTGGGATTGTAGTTTTGTATAAGAATTTGTGATAGGTTAAGTTTTTGTGAGAGTTTTGAGAGTTCTGTTATATTATATACTCTTGTTCATTTTTAATTATCTGTTGTCACATATTTATTGTGCCGGTGAATATTTATGTATAGAACTCTTAGGAGAGTTTTTCATAGTTCTAATTTTTTTTTCTTTCTAGTATCGTGGTGGAGTAGTTTAATTACTAAAACTTATAAGAGTCTTAGTGTTTATGAGAGTTCATAAGAGTCTTGAACAAATACACAATTATGTCTAAAAATGAATTATCACATTTATGTAAATACCTTGTTTTTCATTTTTTTCCCTTTCATTTCCTTCGTTCTTCTCTCTCTACCCTCTCCTTTATCTTTTTTCGATCACTTTTCCGGCGATATCTATGCCGTCCGGCCACTAATCTTAAATTCGATTGCATATTTGAGTAGTTCATGACCCGATCTACCTTTCTACCGGTTCATTCTTTCATTTGATCGACTTTTGAAACAATTTGCTTAAATTTGGTTGTCATCTCCGGCAATTTCTCCGCCGCCGACCACCAATCTTGAATCTGATTGCATATTTGAGTAGCTCATGGCTCGATCTACCTTTTTACTGGTTTCATTTTTCATTTGGTCAACTTTTTGAAATGGTTGGCCAGAATCAGAGCTTTTCTGGTTGTCTTCTCCGACAGAGCTCCGACTACACAACACATATAAGTCATAGCCTTGCCGTTTCCTCGATTTTCAGGTTTCTTCTCTCGATTCTTCAATTCTCTTCATTTGAATTTGGTGATTTCTAATAATTTCTCGCAATATTATTAAATTTTTTATATTTGAACTTTCATTGCGTATGTTTGGTCGGTAATTGTTGATATTTATGTAATTTCAGTTTGTTTAATCTTTGATTTTCATGCGTTTGTTGGTAGATCTTCATTGTTGTTTTATAATTTGTTTAGCTTTCCATATAAATTATGTATGTTTAGTTGTAAATAGATGATGTTGTGGTTTCATTACTTTATGATTATGTTATATGTTGCATTGGTTTTAAAATTGCCTATATTTCTGCGCAAATTGTACGTGTTTATGTGTAAACAGATGATACTTAGTTATAAGCACATTATGTTCCACATCTTTGATTACTAGTGATTATTGACTAATTTTGCATATATTCATACTGAAAGTGCTTATGTTAATAGTAAGTTGGTTATGTTTTATGTTTTATACGTTGAAATACCATTATTATTTTTTATATGCATTGTGCATATTTAGTCGTTCATTACTAATGTTTGCGATTTCATGCATTTCTTGTATAAATTTGGATGTATGTATGAATAGTATATGTTTATACTACAAAATTGTTGATGTTTTATTAAGGGGGAGTAGATGATGTTTTGATATAGACTTTATGTTTCATCTCTTGAAGTTCTTATTTGTTCAGTTGTTATGTAAATTGTGTATAATCTAACCGTAAATTGTTGATGTTCGTCGTTTTTCACAGGTTATATATTTTGTAAAACCACTATGTATGTTTTCAGGGTTAATTATGCATGTTTGTACTGTAATTGTTGATATTGAATTTAAAAAGGTTTTTTTTTTGGGGCTTCTTTTTTTTCTTTTTTTTTTTTTTTTTGTGTTTAACACTAATTGCATAGGTGTATATTTTATTGTTGATGTTAAAAATTAAATTGTTTATGTTTTTGTTGTATATACTAGATTTCATAAAAATGGTGGTCAAATAATGAAAACGATTGATGATAAAGATGGAGATGTTGATGGAGGAGTCGACGGACGATAAGGGTGGAAAGATGATTCTAGTTTAGATATAATATTTTTAATTTTGTTGTACTGTTTTTTATGTAAAGATATTTATTGATTGATAAATGAAATTAACTTTAATATTTATTTACAAATGTAGTGTTAATAGATTGGTTGTTATATGTAGTTTCATACTGAACATAGACAATTATGTATCAAACATAGACAATTTGATCTAAAATATCAACATAAGCTGTGTAATGCAAGGGAAAAAATGAAAGTTCAACCTGCAAAAATATTATATTGTCTATATTTATTTGTTATATTGGATCTCATATATTATGTACTCTCGTGAGACGAACTTTAGTTTAATTATTAGTTGTGGAACTCATAAACTTCTAAAGCACTCCATCCTTACAAAAAAATCTTTCTATTTTGACTTTGATTCATCACTATTTTTGACTTTGATCATAAATTATTATTAAATTATAATAATAAATAATTTAAAATTAAATAATGAAAACTTTTTTTGTTTGGAAGATACTTTTACAAGTGATGTGAGATATTTTAACCCATTAAAATTATTTTGAGCCATGCAATATGCTAGGAGTATAATATGGATAATTTATGTATGTGGCTGGTGGATTACTTTTCCTTCTCTTTTCTAAATTGGTGTATGGAATTCTATTATTGTATTGAAAGTTTTCGCTCTGAATTTAATTTTTTATGCAGATAATTATTACCCTATATTAAATTTTCTGTAAGAGATTTAGAATTGAGTCTTTTTTTTTTTTTGAGATGCGATATTACAATTACAATATTTGGTCGAATAAATACTTGACATCAATAACTCTCCAATACTCTATACAGAGGATAAATATCACCCATTTCGGAAAATCAAACCCGTGACCTCTTGATAACGGGATGTCTCAGCCTGCCACTCGGTTACAGACGATTTGACAGAATTGAGTCATTGACTCTCTCTATTAATTTATTGTGTATATACAAAAAATATCATACAATTTACAATAGGATAATGAAATTAATATTATAACTAAACTATATTAACTCAATTCTAACTAAACTACTATTATGATAAATATTCTACCTGATATTTACATATTCCATGATTTTCATTCGAAGAACTTAGAGACTTAAGGACCGAATCACATTGTCAACATCTCCACCAATATTAATTATCACATTATCAGGACCTTTTAATAATAGTATACTCCCTCTGTCCCTAATTCGAGTTCCCACAGGACCGGACACGAGTTTTAACGAATGTAATAAATTAACGTGGGTTTATTAAAAGTAATATTGAAAATAAAGTAAAAAATTTCACATGGGCCAATTTAGATTATTATAATAGATTGTGGGGTTCAGATATTTCTAAATATAAAAACGGAAACTTAAATCAAGGACGGTCCAAAAAAAAATACGGAAACTTGAATTAAGAACAGAGGAAGTATATATGTAATTATATTCACATATTTCTATAAGAGTACATGAGATAGAATTATGACTTTTCAATAATATATATAACTAGGGTTTTTCTATAATGAGATAGTAGTCGTACATAATTAAAATAAGATAGTAGTCGTACACTAAATAGTTTACCAAATATGTTCTTTTGTTATTATTTTAATTGTTATTTTATATTTGTATTAGATAAATTACATATAAACTCTTAAAATTTTCTAACTTTCACAAATAAACCCTAAAATTCTCATTTCTTATCTAAATATCCCACCTTCCACCACCACTTCCTCCCTCGTTCTTAAAAAAAGCTCTTGTGAGAGCTATAAAATTCTCACCGGAGCTAGTAACAGCTCCGAATTGGGAGTTGTGAACAGCCCCAATCGTAGCTGTTGTCGAGTTGTCAAGGGACAGCTCCTTCGGAGATGTTTGACAGCTACGATTGGGAGTTGTAGCTCCGTTGAAGCTGTTCAATTGACATCTTCGATTGGGAGTTGTAGACCGCTCCAATCGAAGTTGTCAAGGGACAGTTCCGTCAGAGCTGTATAGCTCCAAATCGGAGCTGCTAACAGCTCCAAATTCGAATAAGTTAGTTGGTTGGATTTGTGGTGACTCTGTGTTGGTGATAGAGGAGATGCTGGTGTGGAGTTTTGAAGAAGAAGAGATATTAAGATTTACAAATGTAAATTTCGTATTGTTTAGGGATTAGTATTGTAATGTGAAATTCAAATTATTTAAGTTTAAATTTAAACTTCATATTCTTATATAATAATATCAAAATAAATTTAAATAGGTAGATTAGTAAATTAGCTAGTACGACTACTTTTGAGCTATCGTAATAATAGAGATATTCGTACACATAATCAATAATTAAGATTAGATCTCAACAGTAGCATAACTACTATTTCATTTTAATAAGGAGTATAATTACTATCTTACCGTAGAAATCCTCAATGTAATTATATTCATAATTTCTCTATAAGTTTAAGCCTGCAGAAATAGAAGTTCTATGCTGCATAAAATTTATAAAAAATAGACTCACGAATTCATGTTAACAAAGTAGATTTTGATTAACAAAATCAAAATTATGAATTCGATTATCAACATGTACGGGCTTCCGAACTGAAGGGAAACAAGCGGAGTGTTTATTGCTACATTTTAAGTTGAATTTGAATTGAACAAATGAGTAAATAGTACCGAAATCGAAATAGAGAAAATTGAGAAGTCAAATAAGTCACAATTGAGAGCCAAATTAAAAAGTTCGGTAAAATTCAATTTAAATTGAGTAAACTCAATTTGAGTAGAAACAAACCCTCCAAAGAGCTTCGCGGCCAGAACGTACAATAATCGAATCATGAAAAGCGTAAAATTTTATTAAATCCAAATGAAGAGTAATCAACCTACAAAAAAAGATGACATTAAACTCCTGATGATCGATCACCACAAAATGATTCAACACAGGCACTAGTACAAAACAACATGGTTAACTTCATTAAGTACTTAAAGATTTAAGACTACTTATCCTCCTGATCAATATAGGGACCATGCCGTCCCTTTTGATGCAAAAACCCAGCCCAATCCTCACCACCAACACTCCCACCTGCAGCTCCACCAACTCTGCTCACCATCGGTCGCACGACTTTCGCCACCATTGACAGTCCAACCACCGCCATGGTCCCGGCAACTGTGAACCCCAGCATCGCCAACCCGAGCACGCACGCGGCACCAAACAGCAGAGGACTGAACAGAACCAGAAGTGGCGAAGCTAGTAAGAGCAGAGTCGTAGTTGTAGCGAAAATGAGTCCCATCAAGCCGAGTAACGGTCCGGCTATGATTAAACCGGCAGCCGATGTTAGTAACATCGTCTTTCCCGACGTGTTGCTGCTGCTGCTCATAATCTGTCGTTGTTCGTGTTTCTCATCCATGACGACTTAATTAGCTACTTTTAGATACGTTTGATGTTGATAACTTGATATGGACAAGCTAGTACGAGAATTTTGGTTTAATGGTGTCTTGATTTATATTCGGAGAACAAGACTAGTCAGGAGACACGTATCACCTGGGATTCTTACACGTACAGGCTAGCTGGGTAGCTAGCCTGCTTGCTCAGATGTGGCATATCCTTCAGCACACTTTCAACTTTATCAATTTGGGTCAAGTAGTCAACCATCACACTAGATAACTATCCAGATTTTACAACTTTTGTAATTTTATGTAGTTTCATTGGTGTTCGATCCATAAGTAGGCATCTTTTTTACACAAGCTTATTATACTTGTGACATCTTGTTACAAGAAAAGACTTAAATAGAATCAGGTTCAATCATGAACTATATGGAGCGGTTTGGAATGAAATTGTATCGGTCCATTTGACTCGATAAACAAAATACACTTCAAATATCCTCATTTCAATTTCATTCTAAACATAACTTAATCAAAATTCATTTAAACGCCCATTCAAATTTTATACCAATCAGCCTCTATATAGTAATGTGGTTATTTATTTTTAAATTTGTCCGTATTTTTAGCTTTAGGCTTCTTCAACAACCAACTCTTCAGTATATTGTTCAATCTTCTTAAAATTGAACACTCTGCCGTAGAAGATCTTTTAAACTTAATTTAGTGGTGAAGAATTTATCAAATTTTAAGTGAGGAAGAAAAATGGAGTAGGAGAGCAGAGAGGATCGAAACAATGTGTGTATTAATCAACAATAATATTAAACGCATCACACCTTTTACTAATCGCAGAACACTTTTTAATATATTAAAAAAATCCCTAAAGTAGTGTAAATAGAAAAGTTGACCCCATATTTATCAAATATACCATAAAACTCTATATTTTCACCTCTTATATAATCAATACTATACGAGTACATTAAACGAATAAATAAGGAAGGAGAAGAGATGTATTTTGACAATTATGTGAATCTGAAAAGGTATTATTTAATTTTTATTGTCTTAATTTTATTTTTATAGTGTTTATTATAATGTTGTTGCGTTTGTTTATTTAAATGACTAATTAATTCGTAAAATCATTTCGAACTGAAAAAGAGTGAAAAATGAATTGCAATGACGAGAAGAACGTGCGTCTGGCAGCCCAGGCCCTCGGTTGATAGCTGTGAGGACTGTCAACCCGATAGAGGCTAGAATATGACTTTTTTTGAATTTTTTTTTTATGTAATAATACTATATTGTGGATAGTTTTGACAAAAATTTTTTCGAAAAATTAATAAGTTACATTGTTTTATTTGTGTATGCACTTGATTAGATATTTTCTTTTATTTATTTCTGACATTGTTCTAATGTTTGAATTTGTTAGCGTAATCCATGTGGATATATGAGGATATATATCCGGCGGATTCTGATGATAAAGGTACGATAAATGATGACGAACCACGATATTTCATACTGGATCCGGGATTTGATGTTGGTAATGATTGCGTTTTTGGGGTGGGCTATGATGGTGTTGAGGAGGAGGAGGAGGAGATTGAACGTGAAGACCAAAACAACTTGTTTGAAAATATGGGTGCATTCGGTTGTAGAGAAGATGCACAACATGAAGTGACAAGAATTGGTCGGGAGAACAACATGTTTTTCACGGTGATGAGTTCAAAGAAGAACTGTGTGTATATTGGTTGTCAATGTAGTGGGAACTACCGTACTAGATCCACCATTGATAGAGTTGATGTGGTTCCCCGGACATCTAGTGAGACGAAGAAGAATGGTTGCACATTTCAATTGAAGTTGAAAAAAATTGGTGAGGGTCGATGGGTTGTAGAAACAACCGATGGTAGAGGCAAGCACAACCATCCCTTGGTAGTCACGCCAATTGGCGTACATCGGCGTCAAAGTTATCCAAAAGCGAGCATAAATATGTGGGTGAATTGTACAAGACCAAGAGACCTTTGAGTATCCTACATATGGTGAAAGATAAGTTTCTGGATAATGTTAGTAATGTCCGGCATGTCTACAATTCCATACAGAAAAGCAAGACGACAGATATGGATGGGTTGAGCACAATGCAATACTTTATGAAGTTATTGAACGATCATCATTACTTCGACTGGCAGAGGCTTGAGGAGGGAACAAACAATCTTGGTGATGTATTCTTTGCTCATCCTCATAGTGTTAAGTGGCTTCAATTATATGTTTTGGAGTTGGATACTACATATTCCACTAACCCGTATGTGTTGACGTTGGTTGAGATTATTGGGTTTTTTCCAATGGAAAAGAATTTTCATGTCGCATTTGCATTCATCAAGAACGAAAAGTATGATAGCTACATTTGGATTATGCGTCACTTGGCTCATTTCTTTGATGGAATTCAACCACCCGGAGTTATTGTTACAGATAGAGAGTTCGCCCTTATGAATAGCATTGAGAAAGTGTTCCCGGATGCCAAAACTTTACTTTGTAGACGACGCATTGGTGTAAACGTACATGCGCATCATGCACATTTAACACGTAACAAGGACTATCAATGAGCAGTTAAGTGAAGGTGGGATGAAGTGGTGAATGCAAAAACAGAGGAGGAGTACAATGATGATGTGCGGCGGATATTAAAGGCTTGAAGATGGTTAAGTGGATTCGGACATTACCTGAAGAGTACTTGGTTAGATACGTGGGCTACAAAATTTGTGGTTTATTGGACGAACCAATATCAACATTTTGGAGCTCTAACGACTAACAAGTACATATTATTGTTCATGTATAACACACTGATATTATGCAATATTTCATAAATAACATGTAATAAATTGTAGGGTTGAAAGTGCACACAATCAAGTGAAGTCATGAAATAGGAGTTCGAGATCTAATTTGCCAACCCTTTTTCTAAAAATTCATGAAATACATGAACTTGATTTGATTGATTTGAATGAAATCAGATCACAATTTGAAGAGAACAGAACGAGGCATCTTCTTCCATCTAGGCGTTTCTTGTTGTTCCGGAGACTTGGAGGTGTTGTTTCTCATAACTGCATTTGCTGTTAGCAAAGGAGCTTAAAAATACAACCCATCCGGGGGACTGCACTCATGAATTACGTATTACGCATGGATTGCCATGTGCATGTGATATTGCAAGATTAGTCGAGCAGAACATGCCCATTGATCATGTCGGTATATCTATCTTCTTTATCGAAAGGTGGCGTAAAACCTCTCTAATACAACATGGTTTTAAAAAGGAGACTTTGCTAAGTTATTAAGAAAATACTACGCCAGGAGCTGTCTTTTATTTTTTTACCCTATTTATAAGAGCAAGATATGATATAGTAGAGTGTAGGGAAAGAAGCATCTCTTATAGTATAATTAATTGTAACCCAAGGAAAGAAATAGAGCGTGCTAAGTCCTTTCTTTCGTGATGAACTGTTGGCACCAGTCGTACATTTTATTTTGTCTCTGTGGGCCGAACATTCATCCCTTCTGGAAGAGTCTTGATATAGATGGAGAACGTGGCTGGAGTGAATCCGGGAGAGCAAATATTGATGATCTATGTGACAACGGGATCCAGTAACAATTCGACCATGGAGACGTCCGGAATGATCGGCATCTTTTTTCTATTTTCCAGCTCGATACTTATCCCTCTACATTAAACAAGATTCACAATAAATCATCACATAATCCGTAAAAACCAAAACAACATGCAAAATACAAAAATAAATATTACACAACAACAATCGTGGCATATTATGTAATACAACAAAAAATTAATCACAAATAGAATAACACTTGTTAGAATAATTATTAAATGCATAATAAAAAATTACGTTACAAATTACAACATGTTCATCAAACATTAGGCAACACGTACACGAAACAATTAAGAGGAATCAGTATAAAAACAATAAAACAAATAAAAAACAATTAAATTGGACTGTTTACAGTCAAAACCGAGTCTGGTTAGCACCAATAACACTACAAAATGCAAAACAAGTAAAGAAAGGTGGAACCGGACTTGTTCTTGTCAGGAACCGGTCCTGGCCAGGCTCTGGTCCTGGCCAGATTCGAAATTGGCCAGATTGAAATCTGGTCAAGATCTGGCCAGATTGAGATCTTGATCAGATCTCGATCCCGAGTTAAGGGGTTGTTTTATAATTTACTTTAATTTTGAGTAAAATTTTAATATGATTAAATTGTGTGATGAGTTTATTAAATTTAATCTTACGTTTAACAAGCTCCTTAATTAAATGGATGGTTGTTTTGGGTTGAAATACGTGAATTTATTAAACTATAGCACGAATTACTATACGCACTAAGGTACGGGCATGGATTCCCGCTTGCCTGAGAGGCATCTTGATTCAGATACACCTGGAAAATCTTAGATCATGACCTTAAAAAGGACAACTTGTCACTTCTGAGGAGTTAAGGTCCGAGGCTCACTAGTAGACACGTAAACGTCCTACTGCCAGAACAGTGGACCAAGCACTGCAACATCTATTCACTATTTCACCCAGAGAACTTGAGCTCACGGCTAGGAACCCATAATTGAATTCTAACACTATGACGACCAATAAAATTAATTGTAGGAATTTGATCGCTTTGCATTTGTGGCTCGCAATCATTTTTCTTCATTGTGGTGATGATAGCGACCGCTATCATGAGCAATTTTTTTTTATTTATAATGATATTAATACGAATATTCAAAAGTTGGACTAAAAATTAACGTGTTTTCTTTAAAAACGAGTAGAATAGTGAAACAATATAAAATACGAACGTATAAAAATGAAGGGTGAAATTTAAGATATGAGAAAATATATCTTCACTTGTCTCGTTTTGTAGAACTCGAAAAAATATAAACGACGATATAATTTTTATATTTTTTAAATAATAAAATAAGTTTAAAAAAAAAAAGAGGTGGCCCCATATGAGACCCAACAAAAAAGAGGTAACTTAATTGGTTGCGAATTGAATTACTTTAACGGTCAGACCGTATCTTGGTGCAGAGAAAAATTAATCGCAATCACTTCTCACAAATGCACCAGTGTGCAGTCTAATAGGATCCGAACTGCGCTTTATGGGGAGCAAAGTGTACATTTTACTGAAAATCGCTGGCAAGTAATATAGATCTCACTCAAATTCATCACATACAAAAGCAAAACCCTTCATCCTCCCGCTCTCGCTTTTTCAACTCGGAAACTTTTTGGAACTCTAGATCCGCAGAGCAACAATGAAGCTCGTCAGGTAACATCACCACCTTCCTTTTCCAAATCACTCTCCTAACTTCACCTTTCATTTCTATCAAACCTCTTTTTCTTCAACTCTGAATAGATTCCTCACTTGTCTTGTCTCTGTGTTTTTTTCTGCAGGTTCTTAATGAAATTGAACAACGAGACCGTTTCAATCGAGCTAAAAAATGGTACTGTTGTTCACGGCACCATTACAGGTACTATCTCGCAGCTTCTATTTTGCATAATTGCATGCCGTTAAATCCCTAAACCCGATGTTACTGAATTTCCTAAATTTACTTAACCTGTATTATCTCCCATTTTGAACCGACTGAGGTGAGGTTTAACTGTTTGAGTAAACAAATTAGGTATGACTGAGGGAGAGAGTAGGGAAGTATTACGATTAACGAGCTTCGAGATGCTTTTTTATAGTTCGCTTACTCCTTTGCTTTTGCATACATTTGCTTGTTTCGTGACCATATTTGACACTGCGACACACTGTAGAATATGTTTCCTGCCATTTATTTCGTTTAGGATGGTATGGTTTTGGTTTTCAGTTAGAGCTGTCAATAGTATGCGTGATGAGCATTTTTTATGCCTTTCATTTTCCCATTTCACCTGTTTTAGTTCGTATGCATGTTGTAATTTGGATTTTGTTGATTGGTTTTGTTGGTGGTATTTTCAACATGTTGTAGTGACGTAGTTTTATGCATTTCTGTGGTTGAGTAGGTAGATTATTGGGTGGTTATTGTTTTGAACTCGTGATTGAACATGATAGTGAACTGTTCCACACATACTAAAAGCTGACAACTTGTGTTATATTTGTTCATCTGTTCAGTTCAGTTCGTGACAACTCGTGATTAAACATGATAGTGAACTGTTCAGTTCATCAATGATTGAACTTCATTTGAAATTTTTTACCATTTTTCTACTCTTAATATTAGATTTATCTCTGTTTGGTTGGTTTTTGCCCCTGATCGTCTGGATTATGTTTGTTTAATTTGATTCGTTGTGGATAACTTAATATAAATTTGATCAATTCTGGTTGGTGTTTGATCATGTGGAAGAGAATCTCAGATGTCTTTACTGGATTAGGTCGCTCCCAATCCAAACTACTTGATTGACCGAACAAAGCATCATTTGTAAAAAACCAACCATGCTTCTAATTGCTCACTGCTCTGTCCTGAGAATCACATAAGCATTGACTCTGTCATCCATAATATTAGTACGTTTGAATCCATTGAAGCCACTCTTTAACTTTTCTTTTCTTTTTCCACTGAGAATGATCAGTTGATCACTAGCATCCACTGTGCCGCTCATGTCACTAGCAGTTACTTCCTATTGAACTTTTATTTAGCATATGGCTTCAACACAATAGCCGACACTATGATATATCAGAACTTTACTTTATTGAAGATTCTTACCACTTGACACAATCATCAAGAACTTTAGTCCTGAACTAATTCGAGTAAAAAGATCTATTGATTGTCTCTTGTCGCCTGCCAGCCTTGGTAATGCAGTGTATATGCTGTTTCCGATCATTAATAGTGTTATCAATCCCAGATCGTGGTGCTAGGCCCGCCAAAAATTTGGATAGCGGGAGTGGGATGGACGAATTAGTAAAGGACATAACGTGATATATTAATAGTCTGTTGTTATACATAGAGAACAATAAAGAAAAGAAAAATTGAGGTACCTATCCCAGGCAGGTTGTGCTTATAAAAACCAAAAGTCACTGTCACACTGTGATTTGTCTGGATCCCAGTCTGGGATGCTATGGGACCAGGGATAGAGGTAAGGTATCTAGTCTATCATCAGGGACGGACGCAGAACAAATAGTCAGGAGTAGCGATCGTTAAACATAACAAAAAGTAACAAGTTATGAACTATTAGATTTATACTAAATACAATGATCTTAGGTGTTTCACATTGTTGTGTTCGAACTATGATCTTAGTAATTTTCAACGCATAAAAATATATTACATTACTTATTACTTATTTATAGTAACTTTAAGATACATAACAACCACGATATACAATCATATATATAAAAAATAAAATATTCCATCAATTAAGTATATTATTTATTTATTCATTTAATTAATTCAATATCAGCACATCTTCTAGTTTTGAGTATATTTTGCTGTTAAATTCTTCAAATCTTTTGACAAGATTTTTGTATTTCTAGTTAGGTTTGTTTGTACGGCTGAATATGTTTTTTGATATTTTCTATAATTTTATGGAAGACTTATAAATTAAATGATTTCATCCATGAAATAAACTAATTCTTAAGGATATATTGGTCGTTCTTGGTTAAAATTCAGGGGGAGCAATTGCTGCCCCTTTTCCAGCTGTGTGTCCGTGCCTGTCTATCATGACCAAGTATGAAAATGCACCGGGATAGCGGGATCGCATGGGATTCCGTCGGGATTGACAACAATGATTATTAAGATTGTTTACTGATTCATTGTCTGTTGTTATACCTGATATTGATTTACCATTGACTTTGCATCTAAACCTGATTTTTATTAGGTTTTCCTTTACTCTTTGCATTTCATGTTTTTTCCCCTTTCTATTTTACCTGGACAGCCTCTTCTGTTACAGAATTGTACTTGACTACTCTGTTCATTAGAAATTATTGCTCTTAAATAGCTTGTTGTCAAAACGTAATGAATTCCTATTCTTGCTGGAAGTACTGCATATCACCATGTTTGCTGGCTAGTAGATGAAGTGGCTATTACCTTGAATGTTAATGTTATTGTCTCGCAAATTATTGGTTTCCATGTATTTGGTCACATGGTTTCTCATACACACAATCTGGGATGTGTAATGTGGATTATCCAAATGCTAACTTTCCTGTTTCATGTAGGAGTTGATGTGAGCATGAACA
>JAYMSP010003961.1:0-17838 GCA_036897095.1 Plantago elongata
GCCGGAATACCCAAATTTGGAACAAAAATTCGAAGAGAGGAGAAAAGAAGAAGAAGAGGAGGAGAAATGAAGAAGAACGCCGCTGCTTTTGGTATTATCGCTATTTAGCGATGGATAAATTTATCCGTCTCTAATTTTTTTTATTAAATAATATCCAGTCAAAGAATCTAGCGACAGATAAATTTATCCGTCGCTAGATTTAGCGACGGATAGAATCCGTCGCTAAATCTTAGCGATTCGTCACTATTCTTCAGCAATCTTGTAGCTGCATCTTGAAGCAATGAGTGATGAGATGATCTATGTCATCAAGGAAGGAAAAATTAAGATCAGAAAGCTCAAACATGTTATTGGAGTGTCTGACGGTCGGAGAAACATTGATGATGAAGGTAGTAACATTTCGACTAGTGATAGTGGTTGTGTTGATGCTGGACAAGTTGAGTATGAAGACAAACCTCGTGACCTCTGGACATCGGAAGATGCCAAGAGACACAGGTTGGATGGTCAAGCTCGTAATATTATCATTCGATCGACACCTGAGCATATACAGTGCAAACTGTGGTGTGCAAAAACGACGAAAGTTGCCTAGCGATTGATAGAAGAAATTTATGCCGAAACTGAGAAGACCAAGGAAAAAATGTTTAAAATTCTGAAATTAAAGTTCCAAAACTTCAAACAAGGTCCTATTGAAACTCTGGAAAACTTGATTTTCGATTTACTACTCCAATGAGTGATATAGCTGCACTTGGAGAAAATGACAAATATTCAAATTCTGAGAAGGTGAAAATCATTGTCAGAAGTTTGAACCAAAATTGGGAACATATCCAATATTTGTACTTTAACTAGGGAATGCCACAAATTACTCCAATGGAACTCTTTTCACATTTAGCCACTGTGAACTATGAGACAACCCAACGTGGATTGGCTGCAGTTGAAAACTTGCAAAGTGTTGATGTAACGACCTGGCCACTAATAGGTCGAGACCCGGCCCGTTGGGCCAGTAAGGTCACTCATTGCTAGCTCACCACTGTTACGATATTGTACTTTTTGGGCCAAAGCCTGCTCGGATTTGTTATTGGATTTTCCCAAAAGGTCTCATACCATAGTACAGTGATGGTCTACATATATACCCATCATCCCATTCACTCATTAGCGATGTGGGATGTTGGGTATTACAATCTACCCCCCTTACTCTGAACGACCTCGTCGAGCATTCTTGTGGGTTGTCCCTTTTGATACGGGAATATGTCCAATTCATTATTTTGATGTCTCGTGAATAGATCCTAAGACATCACGGTATTACAAGGACAAGGCCCCGTAGATCCGAGCTTACGTCCATCCGAGGTTAAATTTGGCCAAAACGTACGAGAATACCGTGATATGGATACATGGACTAAAACGCTACATCCGAAGGGAACTAGGTCCGGACCACAGTCGCATATGAATACATCTGAACCTAAAGAGAACCAAGTGTGGCAAATCATAGCACGCCAGTTTTGGAGGGCTCAATCAGTTCCGGACGTTTAGATCTACAACACCATCTTCGGGTGCCCTCAATTATCCTACAAAATTACTAATCTAGCCTTGAGGCCCAGAAACTATATTGGTTATGACAATCATATGGTCCAAGGGCTTAATTAAGCTCTATTGGCTTATTCTTAGCCCAACACTTGGCACAATCCAACAAGTCCAACCCAAATGAGAATTAATCTCTATAAATGAGAGCACTTCTCAAGGTAAAAGGAACAACCTCACTTGATCTTCTCACTCCATTATATACTTTAGACCTTTAATTATACATAGTCGACTCATAATCACTCTCGAGTAAAGTTTCTTATCCGGCTTGATCCAAGGCAAGCCAGATCTAAAGGTTCTAATCCCCCTCCCCTTTTCAATCATCTGTGCAGGGTCGGATCTGGGACTTCGAGTTCAAGGTTGGAGCTGGCGTCATCCGAGACCTTTCAAGTTTAAAGAGTTAGTTGATTTTTGTAATACATGAGGGTTGGGGCTTTTACCTCAACATAATTGGCCCCGTCTGTGGGAATCGAACAAAAAGTTGAGTCATTCGGATCAACCACTTCTTTCAAAAATTATGGCGAGACCAAGGAGATTCGCTCGGTTAGCATCGCCCTCTGGTGGAATCCCAGTAGGACGTCCTCGAGGTAGACCTCCTACTCGAAAGATAGCAGCAAGTCAGAATACCACCCGAGCAAGAAGGAGCCAACCCAGTGACGGCCATACGACAACCACATCGTCACAATAAGCTCCTCCAGACCTCACTAAGAGAGACCCGGTGCCTCCGATCCAACAGCCTCCTCCGCTAGGAGCGCATGGGCCACCTGTTGGTAGAAATTTCACTTTGCCGAATGGGACGGTCATCTCTCCTTACGAATTTGGTATGAATGACAATCGATTCGGCTTGCTACTGAATGTCATTAAAGGGTGTCTAGGCTCAAACAATGTCCAACCAACACCTCAGCAGCCTACTCCAGAACATGTCGAGCCCGGACAATCGAGGCATGAGAGAAGACTGGTCAAGGAAAGAATCGGGGAAGTGATCCGAGATAATGACCATCGCCATGTGATCAATTAGAGAACCAACTCCTGCAAACTTCAAGAAAAGAGTCCCGAAGGAGCTAGAGCTGAACCGACCAGGACAAACCGGGTAACCTCGAATTCGAAGAGGGCTGATGACTACGTCGGAGAGAGTGTCATTGAGGTTATAACATAACAAGTACCTAGAACTAACTTGGATTTGAAGACCGGAGAAGGCTAACATCCGAGCAGATCTACATCCGACAGAAGGCCTTAGAGACTTAGATGGCCAAACTCAGCAAGATGGTGAATGCTCCAGAAAAGATGACCACAAGAGTTCCGAATCCCCTAAGCAATGCTATCCGAAGAGATAAAAAGCCTCGGGAATGTACCATTACAAATTTGGAGCGATATTATGGAGACAGTTATCCGCCACCATCTCACTCGATATGAATCCAAGATGGACACTAACGGATTGAATGGAAACCTCAAAGCACTCAACTTCTCTACCACTCTCTTCAGAGAAGCAATGGATTGGTGGACTAGTTTTCCATCCGGATCCATCAAGACTTTTGAAGACGTCTCTACACTCTTTTTGAAAAGATTCAAGAAATCTAAGAGGAGGAAGAGATACGTGGATCATCTAGCCGGAGTCATTCAATCCGAGACTGAGAATCTTCGGACCCTCTTGGACAGGTTTAATACGGAGGTTCGACAAGTGGAGGCGTATAACATTAAGGACTGGTCCGTCACCTGTATGCCAACAGCAGCAACCATGACCTCTGAAAGAAGTTGTCCGAAGAGGAAATCTTGAATGAAAGGCAGTTAGAAGATATTTGTAATCATGTCTTGTACGGGGTAGAGTTCCGAAGGAATGTCCCCATAAAGGTCGGACAGAAGAAAGCCAAAGAACCTGTTAAGAAGCCCCAAAAGCTTAGAAGTCAGACATGAAAAAGGACACCCAAGGAAAGCAGGAGTACCGGAGAGAGCAAACTCCACCTAGGAGATATGTCGAGTACACTCGGCTGAATCATCTGAGAGAAGATATCTTGTCAATAATGATCGAGAAGAATTTGGACATCCAATGGCCTTGACCTTTCTTCAAAAATAGAAAGGGTAAGGAAGCGAGGGCTTATTGTGCCTTCCACAAGCAAACCCGACACCCAACTAAAAAATGTATCCAGCTCAAGACAGAAATTGAAACACTGATTCGTAGTGGACAACTTAAAGAGCTGTACTCTAGGGAGGAACAGGGTCCGAGCGAAAGGAAAGAGAGATCAAATACCATCTCCTTTGATGACAGTGAAATACCTCCTCCTACATTCGAAAGTGGAGATACCCGACCCTCCAATGCCCCGTAGGTAGTATCTCTGGTCATTGCCACATATAAAGTTAACAAAGTGTTGTTGGACACTAAAAGTTCTTCGGATATCATATCCAAAACGACCATAGACCAAATTAAACTTGGGGGATATAAAATATGAAAAATAGAAGTAAAAGTGTTAAGAGTTCCCCTTACCTCAAAATCCAACCAGCAATCTCCACTACAAATACCGAACTCCCTGGGAGTTTCAATCATAAATTTCAGTCTCATAAAAATCCAATATAATGCTATGTGCCAGGTCACCTTAACCCGAAAGGTCCCTTCAATAAACTGCAATACCTTTTTAACGTTAAGATGCATGGCAAAAGTTGATTACTAAACTTTTCCCAATATTGCTATTTATAATCAATCTCTATATTTACCAAGTGTACGGTAGGTACTCCATTCTAATTCGTAATAGCACAAACTTGTATTAGTATTTAGAGCTTAGCATGAATCATCTAAATTACCTGAGTAATATTTATACTTCATCGTCTCTATATGATCTTCCGTCTCATGGGCAACTCAAGCTCCAAGTGATACGATACCTCAATCCCACATAAACCTAATAATCATAACTCCGTCCAAAATATCAATATAACCTGGAATTCTAGATATAGTCCAAGCCCGTGCCAATTTACTAATTAATACTGACTATGGATTTTAGTGCGTCCCAACTTGTCGGCCCAAGTCGAACCCAATAAAAACGATAAATCTCTTTTTATTTTACGATTCGTAAAATAATAACTTATAAAATTCTATAACAATTTAAGTCCAATTAATTTTTCGGAATTTTACATCCTCTCCACCTTAAAAGAAGTTTTGTCCTCAAAACGTAAATCCACAACTCTTTCACTGTAGAACTTTCATAAACTTTCAAATCCTCAAAACACCTGCTCACCCTGAATACATTTCACTTGACCCTGAGATCTGAACGACAGGTCCATACTTCATATCTAAAGACCAATACCACTTTTTACATCCACTCGATACCAAACTTCATAAAATTCAATTACAATGTCCAAAATAATATAACTACTCCACAATTCCCCAACTCTCAATCATAAACCTCAAAAAGACTAACCCAAAATATCCTAAAAGGTAATAACCTTACTCCACGATTTTCTCTTCATCCAAATCGATACTTCTCATGTTCAAACATGAAACCTACCCCCAACAATTCCTCAAATACATAATAAAACCTCAGAGTGGTAAAAATAGAGCATCTAAATTCCTTACAGTAATTACATCATTACAATTCCTCAATACAATGACAATCTCAACAGTAAAAATTACTATTACAATATAGATCTCAGAGTACGCAACAATTACTAACAGTCCTTACAAAATCCAGCATCCGTCTATCGTCTCAACTCCATGTAGCTCCATCAGAATCACTTACTAAATATCTGAAAAGGGGTGTGTAAGGGTGAGCTCCTAGCACTTTTACCCGGATCAAGTACATATAAAAAATTATGCATACAGTTTTATATTTCAAACATAATCGAAAATCATTAGATTAGCATGGAACACATGTCACATTACTCAATTCACATTTAACTCGAATCAAATATACACTACGGCCACAAACCGTGGTGGCACACAGGCCGACTTTCACATAACATATCTCCCAACACATTGGGGACATAAATTACCCCGTGACACATACGTGTCATAAACATATCATAAGGGAGTACTCCAAGGCACGACAACCCCTTAACACATAAGGGTCCAAACAATTCATAGGCATATCGATGAGTATAAACATACGTACACATAATCTATGCTTTATCAAATCACTTTTACAAATCGTTTACTCAAGGAAAATATTTATGTGACAAATATACTTCATCCTATTTTGAAAAGACTATCATACCAAATCCCATTACTTAATATAATAAACCATAAATAGTATGTCAGTCAAAAGTAATATATTTATTTTTTATAATACAAAAAATAAAAATAAAAGTGTCGAAAGATCCCCACCTCAAAATTCAACTAGCAATCTCCACTACAAATACCGAACTCCCTGGGAGTTTCAATCATAAATTTCAGTCTCATAAAAATCCAATATAATGAAAGTTCATAACCATTACAAACTCTCTGCCTTTGCTATGTGCCAGGTCACCTTAACCCGAAAGGTCCCTTCAATAAACTGCAATACCTTTTTAACGTTAAGATGCATGGCTAAAGTTGATTACTAAACTCTTCCCAATATTGCTATTTATAATCAATCTCTTTATTTACCAAGTGTACAGTAGGTACTCCATTCTAATTAGTAAGAGCACAAACTTGTATTAGTATTTAGAACTTAGCATGAATCATCCAAATTACCTGAGTAATATTTATACTTCATCATCTCTTTATGATCTGCCACCTCATGGTCAATTAAAGCTCCAACTGAAACGATACATCAATCCCACATAAACCTAATAATCGTAACTCCATCCAAAATATCAATATAACCTAAAATTCCACATTAGTCCAGGCCAGTGCCAATTTACTCATTAATACTGACATGGTCTTTTAGTCCGCCACAACGCGTCAGCCCAAGTCGAACCCAATAAATATGATAAATTTCTTTTTATTTATCGTTCAGTAAAATAATAACTTATAAAATTTCGTAGCAATTTAAGTCCAACTAATTCCTCGTCTTCAAATTAAAATTATTTTTCGATCCAAAAATAATTTTCCAAAATTTTACGGTTGCTCTAGTCACATAAGGTACTATTGAAAAAAATGATACCAGAGAAGTGTCTTAAAAAAATGCTCTTGTTGTTCGTCAAATGAAGAAATATGTGAGTTAAGAGATAAAAAGGAGAAAAGTAAAAGAGATGCTGCAAAAAACATTTCGGCCCAAACTAGCATCAGTGCAAGAACATCCAAATGAACAACTCACTGAACAATCCTGCTTAGAAAGCTGTTAATACTGAAGTTGCTGAAATTGGAAATGCCATCTTCTTCTATTGTCAGAAACCCGGTCACTTCAAACGTGATTTTCCTGCTTTATACAAACTTATGCCGGGTGATAAAATTGAGAGAAGAACTTTCAAAAGAACTTAGAGGGCATTGCTCACTGAAGAGAGAAAGAAGATCCAAATTCAACTTGATGATATCGATATTGAGTCAGATTCTGAAGATGAGGATTCAGAAGACTCAAAATTACCATCACCAGAATTGTGCGGTATTACTCACGATGTAGTCGACTTTGGCCAGAAGAAGAATGACATTTGTGGAGTTGCTGAGATAGTAGGTCCTGACATCTCCAACATTGAAGAATTCCTTATGGCTAATGAGGTAATAAACACATCAAAATTCTTGTACTACGAAAGTGATGATGACGGCATTAAGGATTTGGAATGGGTCAAGTGTCACGCCCCAAAATCAAAATACTTAGGCGCTATCGGCCGTCTATCGTGAGATGGACTAACACCAAGATGAAGCCTAAAATTAGTTTACAAAACAGATTGAAACAAGGTAATTCAGAGTGTCTAAAACACAAATACAATTCTAAAAATATCAAACTAGTTACAGACATCAGAAATTATAAAACTACATTCAAGACCACTAGCAGCTCTAACCGACTTGCTCCCAATAGCAACCTTCTCCAAACCGGAGCCATTTAGTCAACTTAAAAAAAAAAGTGTAAGGGTGAATCTCCTGGCACTTTTACCGGATCAAGCAGAGCAGTAAACGTACATATATATACACACCATATGATAACACGGAATCAGAAAATTCTTTCATGGAGTATTTATATCAGAACAGTAGTTTCAGAACAATTTAGCTCAACAGAGTCATACTATGGCCACTAGTATAAGTTCGGTGGCACAGAGGTCGGCACATAGCAGAACATAACAAAAAGTTCCTTTCTAAAGGAACACATACATAAAGCCAAACATAATCACCTACAGAGACGGGCCCAGAATTCATATGCAAAATCTGTAACCTCAAAAAATATATATCTCCATGTATAAGAAACATTTATTTTCACACACATCGCATGCAATAACAAAAACATACTTTAGGGAATTCACATACTTGATCCTCTCTGAATAGAATATTATATCACGTTCCTTAATATGATATAATAATTATCAGTTATTGATAAATTATAAAACTATACATATACTTTTTATATACTGAAAATATATAAGTAAAAGCATAAACAAATCCACCTTACCAGAAATTTAACTCGAATACGATTTAGCCTAGTTAGACACTAAACGCTTCTTTAACTAGCACCTCGAAAACTCCGAAAATCAACACCACAATATAAGAATTCGAATTAAATATTATATAATTGGATGCACAATTCAGTTTCGAGTAATTATAAAAGAGCAAACTTCACACTGAATGTGTTAACTAGTTGTAAAAAGGATGAGGTGAGAGAATTAAGTGGTGAAGAAAGGCTCAGTTCAATGATGATGAATGGTTAATGTGCTTGAAAACATATATAATAATTTGTGAAAAGTTTAAAGCAGGAAGTAGCTTTCAATCATTAATAATTTGTGCAAAGTTTAAAACAGGAAGGAGCTTACAAAGTAGATTGGATTTTACCGCAAAGTCAAACGAAGAGGAAGAACCAATTAGCTTTGGAAATCTGAGGAGCAGAGGGTTTCAATATTTATGCGATATTAAACTATGGACTCGGGCCTAGTCAGGTTCACCATAAAATATTAATGTTAAAATAATAACATAAAATTATAAAAAATATAAATTTTTACATTCCTCCCTTCGTAAAAGAAGTTTCTTCCTGAAAACTTAAGTCAACTAAACACACCAACCGATAATACTCAGACCATCTAGATAAAGACGACATCAAATTAAACGACTCTACACCCGACCAGTAAAAAATGTAAGACACACTTGCGACATAACTTAACTTTCCAAGAGACTCAACCAGACACTTACATCCGACAAACCGAAGCCTAGGACTTATACCCAACAAATTGAAACCTATGCTCTGATACCACCTTTGTCACGCCCCAAAACCAAAATGCTTAGGCGCGACCGGCCGTCTATTGTGAGATAGGCTCACACCAAAATGAAGCCTCAAATTAGTTTACAAAACAGTTTGAAAAAGGTAATTCAGAGCGTCTAAAACACAAATACAATTCTAAGAACATCAAACTAGTTACAGACTTCAGAAATAACAAAACTACATTCAAGACCACTAGCCGCTCTAACCGACTTGCCCCCAATAGCAACCTTCTCCAAACCGTAGCCACTTAGTTAACTGGAAAAAAAAAGTGTAAGGGTGAATCTCCTGGCACTTTTACCGGATCAAGCAGAGTAGTAGACATACATATATATACACACCATATGATAACACGGAATCAGAAAATTAGTTCATGGAGTATTTATATCAGAACAATTTAGCTTATCAGAGTCACACTATGGCCACTAGTATAACTACGGTGGCACAGAGGTCGGCACATAGCAGAACATAACAAAAAGTTCCCCGCTAAAGGAACACAGACATAAAGCCAGACATAATCACCTACATAGACGGCCCAGAATTCATATGCAAAAACTTTAAGCTCAAAACATATATATCTCCATGTATCAGAAACATTTATTTTCACACACATCGCATGCAATAACAAAAACATACTTTAGGGAATTCACATACTTGATCCTCTTTGAATAGAAAATTATATCACGTCCCTTAACATGATAATAATCATCAGATACTTATAAATTGCAAAACTATACATATAATTTTTACATACTGAAAATATATAAACAAAAGCGTCAGAAAATTCCCCTTACCAGAAATTCGGCTCGAATACGACTTATCCTAGCTAGACGCCAAACGCTCCTTTAACTGTCACCTCGAATACTCTAAAAATCAACAATGTAAAAATCCAAATTAAATATTATATAATTAGATGCACAATTCAGTTTCTAGGAATTATATTAGAATGATAAAAAAGTAAACTTTATACTTTCAAGAAATATGAATGTGTTTCTAGTTGTAAAAAGGATGAGGTGAGAGAATTAAGGTGGTGAAGAAGGCTCCGTTCGGTGATGATCATTGGTTAATGTGCTTGAAAACATATATAACAATTTGTGCAAAGTTTAAAACAGGAAGAAGCTTACGAAGTAGATTGGACTTTGCCGCAAAGTCAAACGAAGATGAAGAACCAATTAACTTTGGAAATCTAAGGAGCGGAGGGTTTCAATATTTATGCAATATGAAACTATGGACTCGGGCCTATATAATTTAAAATTTCAGTTGAAAAGTATTAAAATATGAGAGAGAGAGTATTTAAAATCTAGGGAGCGGAGGGTTTCATTATAAAATATTAATTTTTAAATAATAACATAGAAATACAAAAAATACGAGTTCTTACATCAAGAGTGAACTTGATTGATATGAGAGAAAATTTTTGGTTGCTGAGTCAAAGACCAAAATTCTAGAAAAATGCAAAGAAAATTTTGAAAAAACGATTTCTAATTTGACCAAGATATGTGTGATCCCGCTGAAATAGCATCTCCGAAGTCTCAAATATATGAGAATGAAATTTCTAATGAGCTATCCTTGAATGAGTTAAACGAGAAGTTGAAAAAACTTCTTCTAAAAATGATGAACTCATAAAGAAAGAGGTTTCCTTCAAATCATTTCTCAATGCTAGTAACACTCTTACGGAGGTTCAATCTTATTTGAGAGACCCTTCTGAAAAAGGAGGACTTGGACTTGACGCCCAATCAAGTAATTCTACTCCTCTGAAAAGAGTGATGGAAGGTTGACCTTTGTAAAAAGTCAACAAGGTTCCAAAGAAACCTGTATCATTGTTCAGAAAGCTAAGGTTCTTGACAAAGGTAAAGCAGTTGCGACCAAACCTTAGAAGGAACAACAAGTCCCAAAGAAACTTGTAGAAAAGGTTTCTGAAAAGAAACATGATCCTATGACTTGTGATCATCCACAATATTGTCTATCGTGCTATAGGGAAGGTCCTCATGCAACAATATAAGGAAGGACAAGAACAATGGTGGAAAGCTAGAATTGCTTATAACAATCATCAGAAGTGGAAGCAATCCCAATCCACGGAAAAACTAAATGAGCTAGAAGAAACATGGCCATGAAGACTAAGCTTGCTGAAAAGCAAACTCAGAAAACCTGACAGATCTCTGAAGCCACCACGAGAACAACAAGGAACACTTCAAGAAGTAAGATCGATTTGAGATCTGATGATTCTAGAATTCCTCTTTATGTCCAAGTAGACAACAACCTACACCTGACGTATTACATGTTAAAGGTTTGAAATATAATCTTCTAAGCATAAGCCAGTTTGCAGATAGGGGATATTGGTTAAAATTAAATAGAAATTCTGCAAATTGATTGACAATGAGTCAAAGCATACAACTTTGGTTTCTAGGCGGAAAGGAAGTCTATATGTCGCTGATTGGACATCTGCCACAACTGAAGAATTTCTAATGGTGAGTCAATTAGGTCACACTGAAGAGCACTGGTTATGGCATAAGAGAATGAGTCACTTGAATTTCAAAACTCTAAATAAACTTGCCAAGAAAGAGTTAGTGGTTGGATTACCTAAAACAACATTCAGAAAGGACAATGTCTATTCTACTTGTCAATTGAAAAAACAATCTAAAACCTCTTTTAAATCCCAAACTAGACATTCATGTGTTAGACAACTGTAATTATTACACATGGATCTTTTTGAATCATCTGTAACTAGTTATGCATGCTAGAAGTATGTTATAGTTGTTGTAGATGACTTCTCAAGGTTTACCTGAGTTGTCTTTCTGAAACAAAAGTTTGATGCTAGGGTGGAGATACAAAACTTACAGAATAAGCTTGAAGTCATGAAAAATGACAAGGTATCTGCAATTAGAACAGACCATGGTACTTAATTTGTCAACTAGTACATAAAAGAGTTTTGTACCTGCAATGGTATACAACATCAATTATCTTCAGTAAGGACACCACACCAAAATGGTGTTGCTGAAAAGAAGAATAGGACCCTTAAAGAAGCTATAAGGACAATGCTAGCTGATGCAGAAATAAGTGAATTATTGGGTTGAAGTTGTAAATACAACATGCTACACTCAGAATAGATGTTTGAGAAACAAACACCATGACAAAACTCCTTATGAGCTTTTGGTTGGTTGACCCCCTAATATCAAACATTTTAGAGTGTTTGATTGTAGATGTTTTGTTCTTAACAATGGAAAACACATTTGAGAACATTTCAACCAAAGGCAGACGAAGGTGGATTTCTTGGTTATTCTATGAATAGCAAAGCCTACAGAGTATACAATAAGAAAACAAAGAAGATTGAAGAATCAGTTCATGTGGTATTCTATGAAGGAAGCAAGAAAATACCATTTCATGAAGAACTCTCAGATAATTCAAAGAACTTATGATTAAGGATTTTGAAGAAGAACCCTCATAAGGGAGAAACTCTGTCGTTAATATTGAAGATGAGTCTGACGAAGAAAAGTATGATGTGCCTTGTAATAATCAGATGACTCTTAGACAGGATGAAGAATTTCATATGAGGATTCCAGAAATGGAAAATAAGAATATTCATCGTAGAGACCTGTCTAGGAATAACATTTCTTAAAGTCGTATTGCAAAAATCTCTCACACTGAAACAAGTGTCTGATTTTACCGCACTTCTAGTGTACAAAATATCACTGATACTGAAAAAGTATCAAGTCATAATCGTAGTGATTCACATTCAGATCACGTAGATAGTGACCCTACTAGTTCAAAACCTATAATGAAATGGATTAGAGATCATCTCGCAAAGGATGTGATTGGTCCAATTGATCAAGGTGTTAGAACTAGGAGAGCAATAGCTGAAAATGTTGATTCTCTCTTTGGCTGTTTTATCTCAAACATTGAACCTAATACTATTGAAGAGGCATTAAAGGATCAAGATTGGATCCCTGCAATCCAAGAAGAGTTGGATAAATTTGAGAGAAAGAAGGTCTGGAAACTTGTTCCATTTGTAGAAGAAATATCTGTGATTGGAACTAAGTGGGTTTTCGGAAATAAGATGAGTGAGTTTGGTGAGATAACCAGAAACAAAGTTAGGTTGGTTGCCAAGGGATTTACCTAGGCTGAAGGCTTAGACATTGATGAGTCATACGCACCAGTTGCAAGATTGGATGCAATAAGACTGTTTATAGCCTTTGCAGCTCATAATGACTTTAAAGTTTATCAAATGGATGTCAAGAGTGCATTTCTGAATGGTGAACTTGCTGAGGAAGACTATGTTGTTCAACCACCAGGCTTTAAAATTTCCTCAGAAAGTAGGATTAAGTTACAGAAAGCTCTATATGTACTGAAACAGGCTCCAAGAGCATGGTATGACACTTTGGCCAAATACATTCTGGAAAGTGGTTTTAAGAAAGGTGAAATTGATAAAACTTTATTTACCTTAAACCATGATGGAAAACTTGTTTTAGTTCATGTATATGTTGATGACATTGTATTTGGATCTAAAGACAAGCAACTTTGTGATGACTTTGCAAATCTCATGAAAATCAAATTTGAGATGAGCATGATGGGAGAATTGAACTATTTTCTAGAATTTCAAGTCAAGCAACTCGATGATGGAATATTCATTAGTCAAACAAAGTATGCAAAGGATATGCTCAACAAGTTCAATCTGAAACCTTCTGAAAGAATGCTAAGATACCTATGAGCATAGGAAACAAAATGATTTACACTGAATCTAATAAGAGTGTTGAAGAACATAAGTATAGGAAGTTGATAGGCTCACTTCTCTACCTTACTGCAAGATGACCTGATATTCAATATGCAGTTGGTGTGTCTGCAAGATTCAGACCAATCCTATGGAATCACACTACAACGTTGCTATGAAGATATTGAGGTATGTGAAAGGTACTGTGGAAGTTGGACTGTGGTATCCTAAAGAAAGTGGATTGAGTTTAGTTAGCTACTCAAATACTAACTATGATGGATCAATGCTTGATAGGAATAGTACTTCAGGAACTTGTCAGTTTCTAGGCACTAGACTTATCACATGATTTAGCAAGAAGCAAAACTCAATTGCTACTTCTACCACAGAGGATGAATATATTGTTGCTGGTTGTTGTGCTACTCAAATTGTATGGATACAACAATAACTAAAAGACTATGGAATCAATGAATAGAAAACTTCCATTTTATGTGACAACACAAGTGCTATTGCGATTACTAAGAATCCAAAGTTTCATGCTAGAACTAAGCACATTGATGTTAGACACCATGTTATCAGAGACCATGTTGAGAAAGACAATATAGAGATTCTAAAAGTTGGTACTGAAGATCAACTTGTAGATATCTTCACTAAGCCACTCCACGAAAGTAGGTTTTTAACCTTAAGACTTAGTCTTGGGCTAATGGAGTTACCACATAACTGAAAAGTTCGAAATCACTAAAAGAGTGAGTAAGAACAACAGAAAGGGAAATAGGTTTCCGGAACGGGTATTCAAATAACCTATATGAAAAGAAGGATGTTAAGGTTTCTGAGATAAGAGACTCATAAATCCTAAGGTTTTCTGGAAAAAGGAGTCCAGAAAGAATGGTTGGTATACAGTCCATATGTATATAAAACTAGAACTCAAATAATATGGACAGGCCAACACCCAGTGGTATTTTCTGAAAAAGGGAATTCAGAAAACAATTTAAGTCATGAAGTATGGGGGAACAAATAGTCCTACAAAGTAAAATTTATGAGACTCAAACAAGTCTAAGGTTTTGTGTTTTTATCATTTAATTGATAAGTAACATAAAACAAGACTTGCTCTCTAAATGATAAGTCCAAAAGGTTTTGCTCTTTCATAACTAACAGTAACTTATTGGATATGTATTGCCAAAATTCATTAAGTGGACATGGGAACGATTGTTGATTGATATCATTGCTTGATATTTAACCATAGCCCTTGATGAAAACGTTTGATCTCAACGGGTCAGATTAAATCTCGGCAAGTAATGTTTGTTGCAAAAACAGTCAAGGTCCACTATGCTTTTAATGCAAAGGAGAAACGTATACTATGTACGTATGTTGTATCTATGTAATTCTCACTTACTATATATAAAGGATTTTGGTAAGAGACAAACACTTTTACCAAATCCGAAATTTTCACTTGCATCAAAACAACAAAAACTCTCTAAGTTTTATGCGAATCCTTATGTTAATAATTTGTTCCCTGTTTAGTCTTCTGAAAAGATAGAATAAAATCTCTCGATTTCAAGCACTCTCACTAATTACCTTACTCAAAAACTCTATATACGAGATGGCACCCAGAAAGACCTCATCCAAGAATACTGTTGCGACTTCTTCTAATGAAAAAGCAAGGAGAAAGGAATTTGCAAGTGTTGAAAAAACGCTTGTTGGGTGATTTCAACCCAGAGGACTGGACCCCTAACCTCAAAATGAATTGGATCAGGAACAGAACTGCAATAGCTAAATGATGGTGTGCAATATCGGTCAACCACAAACCCCCTGAACTAGATCTAATCCTCCACGAAAAGTAAGAAATTCCACATATTTTGACCAATTTTGAGCCAATAGATCACGATTTAAAATAAATTCATGAGGAAGGGGTATCTGTTTAGGATCTACTCCAGGGGGAGCACACATGGATACTCAGTTTCTAACTGTTGTTATATCATGTACACCAGATAGGACCTATGTCCTGAAAATGCTTGAAAATGCAAGGATTAGGAAATTCCTCAATGCTGCTCCTAGCGGCTTGTCACCAGTGGATGTTTTAGAGTTCTACAATAGCTCTAAAATATACACAAGGCTCAATATAGGCGTAGAAGAAACATACATTAAAACTAAAGTCCAAGGTACTGAGATAGTACTTGACTCTGACAAGTTTTGCAAGATATTCCGATAGAAAAATCGCGGCAAGGTTTATGAGAAAAATACAAGAGACAAAGTCTTAAATGATGCTATCAAGATCTTCTATGAAGAAGCTGCAAAGGACAAGATCGAAGATTGTCCTTCAACGTTTCTTTTGGGAGACATTAGGACCAGACATTTCTTTGAGCACTGGAATGTCTTAGCCAACATACTTCATCGTTGCTTTGATTGAAACAAAGGAGGCATTGATCAGATAAGCCTCGAGTGTTGGATGATGATGACCATTCTCCAGAAACAGGTGAATGAGAAGGAACACATGGGGTAAGTACGCATTCACCAAGTTCATCAATAGGGTCAAAGAATTTGATCCTAAGATAGCCAAAGGCCGTGCTGACACTAAAGTAAACATACACTATGGCCTGAAGATATGCTATCTTCTAGAGAAATGCGGAGTTGTGCTTAGAGAGTACATGGACATCCCGGTGACCAATAGTATGTACAAACATGGTTATAAGGAAGCCTTGAAAAAGGCTGCCAAGGACGAGTTGGTTGCTCAGGGAGAAGGTGAATATGGAGAAATCCAGGCTGGGGTCCAAGTCGCTAAGAAACCAAGTACCAAGAAACTAAGAGCGATGAAGAATGAGCAAGTAGTACTTGCTGAAACAAAATCATTAAAGAGGGCAACAGAGAATGTGGAAGCCCAACAACCTCTTCCCATCCAGAGAGACTCCAGCTTAGAAAGGAGATCTTTAAGCATAGTCAAAATGCCAGAGCTATCTGTGAATAATCTACGTGACATTGATGAGTCTGTCCCTATTAGGAATTCTTGTTAGTGTTTTTGATCAATCATCATGTAACTTATCTTTAGTACAAAAAGGTGGCTAGTACTCTCAGTTCACTTGAACATTCTAAAGAGGAAATCACTAGGTATGTTAGTCTAGTTAAACTTGTATTTGGATTACTAGGTCTCTAAATGTAATTTTAATGTTTCAAAGAAGGCTATGAAGAAGGACCCTAGAAATGGAGTTTAATCGAAGATTTGAAGAGTGAAGATGGTGCAAGTTCGACGAAGACATAAATGAATAATCTCCTCAGAAAGACTATGATCATAAAGTTGTTTATTGGTGCATTTGGCACGTTACACCTCTCTGAAGATATGTCATTATTGAGTCAAGGAGCATGCTAGCTTTCAGAAAGGCACATGTGTCCGTTGAGACTACAGGACAAGAAACAGTACAGTGTATTCATTACACCGACTGAAAAATCGTTCCAGCAAGCCCTGTCTGAAAAATTAGATAGTGATTTCTGATTACTTATTTTGAGATATCAATGGATTGAATTTTGAGAAGCTCTAACGATACTATTCGAACGATTTTGAATTCATCTATGCTCATACTTTCATATCAAGCAAGTATTCTCTCAAGCATTCATACTACATTACTCCAAGCTAATAGTTACGACCATACAGCTCGAAGAATTACTAGTAGTTCTAAGTGTCCTGAAACTTAACAAGAGCTTGATTATCTATGAAAGAGTTAAACACTTAGATACCCTTTCTGAAGTTCATTTTCCAGAACAGTTATCAACACTTGGGTCAGAAAAGGAGAATCCAACCATATACTGAACAAGTATATTAAGTTGCGATTTCTTCTCCAGCTCTTTGGATAATTAGCTGAAAAGTTATTTACAGAGTAGCCTGACAACAATCATACAATCAACACCATCAAGGCGTGGAGTACATGATGTACATGGTTTGGGAAATCATGAAAAATCTCCAAGGTTATCTTGAGTAGAGGAAATACTTGGCTTTAGATGCTAGGGAACAACTCAGGCGGAACACTTGGTTAGGACCCATTTGTTTGTAGGAATCTTAGAATATGATAAATTGTAAGGAGAACTCAATTATTTGTTCTAGTGGATTCTACGTCTTAGAAAGGCTGAAGTGGACTAATTGGAGGATTACACCACCTCCAGATACCACTATAAGTTGATGTGTTCTTTATGTACTATTTTTACATTCCAGCATCACACACACACACACACACACACACACACACACACACACACATTATTACTGCAAAGCACATT
>JAYMSP010003962.1:0-17838 GCA_036897095.1 Plantago elongata
TACCCTTCTTCTTCAATCGTCTCCTTCACGCTTCTTCTTGGCCGCCTTCTTCAACTCATCCCCAAAACAAAAACCGACTTCCTCCATCTCCTTCTTATCGTCTCCTCCTCCCATTCCATCAACCGCCTCACCCCATCGACCGCTCTCTCTCCCTCTTCACGCCTCCTCCGTCGACCACCACACTCGCCATCCTCCGTCGCACCTGTTCACCGCAATAACAACCACTCCAATCGCGCCACCAATCACCGCCTCTCTCTCCCTCCGGCCTCCCTCTTCGACCGCGCCCTCTACCGCGACACCGCCACCACCGCCTAAGCTCCACCACGATCGACACCTCTCGACGAATGCCGCCTCTCTTCAATTCGCCCTCTTCGAATTGATCAGTAAGCCTCTTCTTTCCTTTTCGATATGGGTTGGGTATTTGATTCTTTATCTCGTCAGTTCCTTCTGATTTTTGATAGGTTATCCGAGGGTTAGAGTTCATCGAATTCGTGCTATGTTCAGTCTTGGCCGACTTTGATACTTTTTGGTTCGTTTTGGTTAAATTCGATTTGGTCTGACCTATTGCTATGCTTTCGGTATGTGTTGTAGCTCATGTAGGAATCTGTCCGGCTCTGTTCTTCTTGTTCTCAGGCTGTCGACTGCTCTTGGCTCTTTTCTTCGTTCTTTTCTAATATTTGTTATGTGTGATTCCTAATTCCGAATTGAATTGACCTGTTGTGGAGTTGGTCTTGGGTTGCTCTTCTGCCTCCCTTAGGTTATTACTATCGAAGACAGAACAACTTGCAAGTTAATTAGTTGTGGGGTTATAGGAGTACGTGTTGCTTATGTTGTGAGTCTCTTATGGTGTTTGGTTTGTTTGTATATTGGTGGAAAGTATTGAATCTTGATTTATAACTATGATTGAGGAGCGAGGCGTTTGCATTTAATTGTCGACTCGATTAATGATTTATGAAGCTATGGGTTCGTTGCTTGTTCTTCTTGTTGATTGTGTCAACCTGATCTGTGTTCATAGGATCTGTTTCTTGCATACGATGTCGTGCTACTGTATGTGTGTGTGTTCATAATCAATAGTTGTCTTTCCTGATCGTGAATCTGCTATAGTCTATCTGCATTTATGGAATCGACAGACTGCTGTGTGTTGTCTGCACCGTTTGTCGCTTGTTTAGTTGTCATTCGTATTAGCGTTTGAGGTGTTGATTTGTAGTCGTTGGGTCTTGTATCTGATTAAAAGTGTTTACGTGGAGCCAGGATGTTACTTGCTTTCTCCGTCTGCCTGAGTGGTCAGTAACTTGTGAGTAATGTGTCGGTCCTGCATGAGGTCTAGGATTCGGGTTTCGGGGTAACATTTTAATCTCCAGTATAGGGAAGTGTCTGATGGAAAGATGTTAACGACTTTTACGAATATAGGTAATTAACTAGCTGACGAATTCAGCGCTATCGAGAATAAGTGAGTGTGTAAACCAGGTATGGGTCTAATCTTCATAATACCTTGCCTTTATTGCTTTTTGTGAAAATAACTGTTTTATAACTGTTGTTTGATAAATGTGAATAATATCAAGCGATGGAACTTTATATTATTTTATTTTATTCGCTGAGGATCAGGTTATGTGCGTATCCCGAAAAAAACTGATTTATGATGCATGTGACGTGTGTGAAACGTTTTTATAAAAAGCATGGATAAATGTCAGCTCTCATTTGTG
This sequence comes from Plantago elongata, assembly GCA_036897095.1. NCBI lineage: Eukaryota > Viridiplantae > Streptophyta > Magnoliopsida > Lamiales > Plantaginaceae > Plantago > Plantago elongata. The sequence continues at coordinate 1,704 of JAYMSP010003962.1, forward strand.
TTGTGATATTGTCTGTGGGACGTACCGTCTGTGTGACGTGAGATTGTCCCTGTGACGCCGTCTTTATGACCTTATATTGTCTGTGGAACGTTGTCCCTGTGACGCCGTCTTTATGACGTGATGTTGTTTGTGGAACGTACCGTCCGTGTGATGTGAGTTTGTTCCTGTGACGCCGTCTTCATGATGGGATGTTGTATGTGGGACGCCGTCTGTGTGACGTGAGATTGTCCCTGTGACGCCGGGTACTCGTGGCTTTGATACCAAGTACTCGGGATTCCTCTGATCAAGGAATCAAAACCGTGAACCTCTGTGGGCCACCGGATGTATACTAGTGGCCGTGACATATGTTTGATTGAGCTAACACGTCTGAAAATCGTTTGTAAAATTCCATGTTGTGACTTTTATATGCATGTGCTGAATTGTTTGAAAATCTGTTGATTGCAATTACTTGATCCGGGCATTGTGTATTATAAAATTCACCCTTGAACTTGTTAACCTCAGATAGGATTTAGCTGGACGTCTAAGAGGTACTACTTTGCTGACGAGGCGATCTGGTAGAAGCTACTAGTCTTGTGGTACAGTAGGACTATGTACTTTTGGTTTGTATAATATTAACATGTAGTTGAGGTTTGGATTTGTTGTACTTTTGGATTGTAGATAAGCTGATACTAGTAACCACTCGCCTATATAATATTTTGAAAATACTTTCGCTAAAACTCTGATGTAAATTTTGGTTTGAAAAATTATGGTAGCCCGGTGGTTGGCTTTTTATATGATGAGGTTGTTTGTGAGTCTGACAGGTGGATAAGGTTACGTGTGGACGGGATGTTCACACGGCCGGTCATGCCAACAGGCAGAGTGGTGAATATATTATTAAATGAATATTAAATGTAGCGGGACCCATAATGCGGTCCCGGGGCGTGACATTTGATCTTCTTAGGATTAGCCTCTATCCCTCTTGTGTTACCATGTACCGCAAGAATTTTCCTCCTGTGACCCCAAAAGTGCACTTGTCCGGATTGAGCTTCATCCCATATTTTCTAACAATGTGGAAACATTTTTCTAAGTGTGGAATGTGGTCTATTGCTTTTTTGCTTTTTACCAGCATATCATCCACATAGACCTCCGTGGTTTTTCCCAACCCTTCTTTGAACATTCGATTAACCAATCTCTGGTAAGTGGCTCTCGCATTCCTTAGTCCGAATGGCATGACATTGAAACAGTAAACTCCTCCGGCGTGATGAAGGGAGTTTTCTCCACATCTTGCTTTGCCATATTAATTTGATAAAATCCTTGAAATGCATCCATAAAACTCAACAAAGCACACCATGTTGTGGAGTCCACTAACTGATCAATTCGTGGCAATGGATATGGATCTTTCGGGCAAAAGTTGTTAAGGGTAGTAAAATCATTGCATATTCTCCATTTTCCTGGACTCTTTTGCACTAGCACTACATTGCATATCCAATCCGAATAGTGAACCTCCTCAACATGCCCGACCTTCAATAATCGATCCACTTCTTATGCAATGATTTTGTCTTGCACCGGACCGTGATCTCTCTTCTTCTGCTTAACTGGCCGGATATTAGGATTGACATTGAGCTCATGCACCATTATGCGGAGATCAATTCCGGTGAGGTCATTAGTGCTCCATGCGAAGATATCCACATTTTTCTTCAAGAAGGCCGCTATTTTGAGAGTCATTTCTGCGTCCATCTCTGTCCCAATCTTGACCGTTCACTCGGGATATCTTTCCATAACTGAAATTTCCAAGATTTCCTTTTCGGGTGAAATGCGATTTTCTTGGAAAAAACACTTCATGGGTGTTTCGCTTGGGTGACTGGAGGGAATGACTTTATACTGCTCGACTGCTTTGCAGACTTGTTCCCTTGGTGCGGTAGTCTTTTCTCTGTCTACCCCCATTTTCAATATGTTGACTTCTCCCTCAAGGGGGTGCTCCGGTTTATCTTTTTGGGTTGCTTTGACAACCATCATGCATTGTCTCTTTGAACGTCGGGGATCTTCCTCGTGATGGATCTCCTCCTCACTCCTGTAGGGACTGGATGCTCCACGGGTTGAGAGGGTATAGCATTCCCAGCCTCTCATTCGATCCCCAATGATGGTTCCTATGCCTGCTTCTGTTGGAAATTTCACCATGAGATGGAAGGTTGATGCGACTATTCGGAATTGATTCAATGCTGGTCTCCCAATTAACACATTATATTCACATGGTGTCTCGGTAACTACAAATGAGACCCGTTTAGTGACCCGGGTCGGGGCTTTACCCATGGAGACAGCCAAATACAAAATTCCACGTGGTCTGATCTGGAACCCTCCAAATGCTATGAGAATTGTAGTCACTGGTAGCAATTCTTTCAGGCTGAGTTGCATCTTCTTGACAGTGTTCATATAGAGAATATTGGATGATGCTCCAGTGTCAATAAAAATACCAGTCATCTCATATCCTGCAATGTCCATTTCTACTACCAACGGGACATCTTGGTCATGGACATGTCCTTCATCTTTGTACTGGGGAGGGGCCTCAGACTCATCAAAGCTTATGACATTTGTTCCTGGCTGGATCAAGTTTACTTCCTCCTCATCGATTCTTCTTAGGTTATGTGCAGTAGTCTCCCTTGTACTTCTACTATCTCCTCCAGTTGGACCCCCAACTATGCTAAGGATTCATCCATAGATAATTGGGTTATCTTTGTTAGCCGGTTGGTTCCCCAAATAAGCTATTCGTCCTGTTTTTCTTGGTGGACTTCGAGACTTTCCATTATCCCGACGCTCTTTGTGATCTAGGGTTCCTGGTGAGTAATTTCCTTCTTTTGTGCTGTGAGAACGCCCGCGATCATTGTTCCCTTCCTTCCCATAAGTTCTTTTGGCTAGGCCCTGATTTCGAAGTCCGCTGGAGGGAATCTCTCCTTCGTTCCCTTTCGCGGGGTTCCTCCGAATGCCCCCTTTGGTTGGCTGGTCTTTTCATGACGTATTCTTGCAAGTATCCCAGCTCAATTAATTTATGTATCTCTTGCCTCAGATGTATGCATTTCCCCGTAGAGTGACCTGTTTGCCGATGGAAATGACAATATTCATTCGAGTCTCTGGTGTATCTAGATTCCTGATGCTTTGTCGACCATTCAAAGGAAAGACCTTGATTTTGCATAATGGTAAGAATTTGTTATTTTGGTGCCTTGAGGTCCGAATAGTTCAGATACATCCTTTGCATGGGGTCTTTCCATTCCTCCATTTTTCCTTGCTTATCCATCTTCCTTTTTTGATCTTGATATTGGGTAACATGCTTACTGTTGTTTTGGGCTCTTGGTCCGGCTTTGTCCATTTAAGCCCTATCCACCATTTTATCCAAAATTTCATGGGTGCTAATGTATTTTTTGACCACATCACTAAGTTCTCTTTCAGTAGTGATATCAACATCAATCAGCTTGTGACAAAATTCTTTATCTATGGTATTTTCTCCTAGCCTGAACACTCGATCCTTGAGTGAATGTGGTTCTAACAGAGTAGCTTGTTCAAACCTTCTGGTGTAAGATTTGAGATTCTCATCCCTTCTTTGTACAATATCAGCTAAGGAAGTTATTGGACGAGTGACTTCGATGAAATTTTCAAACCGCATGGTGAATTTTTCTATCATTTGTGCATAAGAGGTGATGGAGTTAGCAGGGAGACGTTTACACCAGTTCATAGTGCGGGAAATTTCTGTGCTTTGACATTTTCAGGGATCCCTGCTCCAGAGACAGAAGATTCAAAATGGATCCTGTGATCTATGGGACATGAATTTCCTTCGTAGACCTCTTTTGAACTAGGCATAGTTATTCATCGAGGTAACCGTGTATCTCTCATTTCCGCAGAAAGTGGGTCTATGGGAAGTCCATACTTGATGATGTCTCTTGATTGCGTCAGGGAATCTAACTTTCCTCATTCAATTTTCAAGGCTGCTTCATGTATTTCAACTTGTTCTTTAAGCTTGTCCTTTTCAATCATATTCTCCCTCCTTTCAGGGCTACGTCCTCTCTCCTGGTATGAGCCCTCTCTTCTGGGGATGGGAGATCGTGATACACCTCTATCATTCTGATTCCTCCTGTGTTCTCTAGAGGGGGTGTCGCCTTCATAATGATTAGTATCACCTCTCTCTGAGTAGTATTCAGCTTCTCTCCTGCCCAAAGAATATGTGCGATTATTCTGAGTCGAGGATTCAATATGAATTTCTTCTTGTTCGGGTTCCCTGATGGTCTGTCGAGCTATACGATGATTTTGTGTCATTCTTACCCTCCGATTCAAGACGTTCCTTAAATCTCCTCTCACCCTTGCACCTCCTCTTCTCCTATTTTCACGGGGGTTTGAATGTATTGAGGGTGGAGGTTCTTGATGATTTTGTTCATAATTTCTTGGAGGGGGTTCAATTATTTCGAGCTCTGGTTCTGCATCATCAATCAAATGTATGATTGGTGGATTTCTTGGTGGATCTCTTGTTCTCAAGTCCAGCGCAGCTTGGAGTAATAGTAACTAGGTCTCAGAGTATCTTGCCAATAGTATATTAGCAATAAGTTGTGGAAAGATGACTGACGGGCCCACTTGAGTTGGGTTCTCGGGAGGTATGAGATTCTGCCGTAATATCTCATTTGTAGAGAGGCTGGCTTCCTCTTCGTCTCTGTTGTTCTCTTCTCTCAATGGGCTCAGACTATTTACTCTTCTATTTGATCTTGTTCTTGCTTGGCCTCCTGGTCAAGCATTGGACATTGTGGTTCTTGTCCTAGGTGGATTGGTGGCCATTTCTCTTTGGGATATCGCTCTTATGGATCGCCTTCTTGTTGGTGTATTTCTGATTGCTCGTCCTCTACTTGAAGCTCCCCCTCTAGCAGATGTTTATCCTCTAGTAGATTTTCGTCCCCTAACTGGTGCCATGACTATTTGTTCTGATTGGAAAATGATTCCTACTGACGGCGCCAATATGATAAGGTACAAATCCGGATAAGGCAAAGTCTGCTGATCTAGCAAAGGCTAGTGCTTCTTAGTTCATTGAGTAAGTTCTACTAGTTGAAAGGATAAGTCTTGAGTCGTAGAGTCACGATTTAGGGTAACTTCTCTTCTGAAATTCCGAGCAAAGGTAAGGTCCAAGGCAATGATATGTCCGAGGAGATCTTGATTCCGAGCCAAGGTGAGTTCCGAGGCACCTACACTTGAATCCTGCAGTACCAAAAAGGAGAAGGGGTTAGACCCTTTTGGGCCGATTTGCCTGGGACAAACCGGACTCGGACTTTACGTACTAGGAAGCAGAAGAGCTCGGGCTCGGTCTTCCAAAGTCTAGAGAGTAGTATATTTAGTGGTAGTTGCTTACATTTATGAGGCATAAATGCTTGTGTTTATAGGACAATCCTCGGCGTTATGTTGGTCTAGCGGTATGGAGGCACGTGGCGCCGGAACTAGGAGGCGCGTCTCCAGCACGGGCCTAGGTACAAATGTCGAGGACTGACGTTGTCCAATACTACCTGGGATCGGATCACTCGCGGATCGGACCACTCTTCAGCGAAGATGGCTAGAGTTCTTGTTTCCAAGCCAGAGTTTTGGTGCCTCGGATCATAAGTATTGGCATATCAGATTTATGTTGTGTGGGTCGGAATACGTTCCGGTCATCTTTATCATTGAGAGATCGTCTTAGTGCGTCTTGGATTGTGTTAGGTCAGGAGAGTAACTTATTAGTACATATCAATACTAACAGGCAGTACTTACGTTGAGTCAGATGAGCAAATAAAAAAATTCAGCCTGAGATGATTGGTTAATTTGCCACATCTGTTATAATTTTTGATGATACATGACTGTTTAGAGAGTTTAATGACTCAGTTTTGTATATAACAGGTCTTCATTTCAAAGCTTTCAGATTTTTTGCTGGACTCTGTAGGAGGTTCTATTAATTGTGTATAACCTTCTGTGCATTTTTAGATGTCATTGCTTGCACTAATGTCAAATTCTTCATTTTCTATGTAGAAATTTTACTCTGAGATGCCGTTTTGATCCATTTTAAGTTCTGTGAATGACTTGGAACTTTTGATTGGTGAATTATCCAAATGATGGTGAATTGGAATGAAATATATTAGCTGATCATGGACTGGAAATAATTGATCCTTAAACTTTAATTAGAAATGAATCAAAATTTGTGAAGATCTGCACAAGAAGAAGAAATGATAAATCGAGCTGCAGAAGATGAAGAAATAATGTTGCAGAAACAGGGGAATGATAGTGCCAATCGATGTGTGCTCAGCTCATTTATAATTGTACGTAGCAGTTAGATTTCTGTTATTTATGTTTTCTATATGAACAGAATTACAACTCATTTGGTACTTTTACTTTTCATTTGATTGTTTTCCCACCTATGAATAAAATTCAATTATTCGGTCACCATATTCCTTTCGTAGATGTATAATTATAAATATCTTAATTTTCTTTTGACAATATTTTCAACCCATTTACAATACATATGCATATATATATCACAACATTTTACACTACACATTAAACTCCGTGTCTGAAAATAAAAAATTATTTATTCTAGAACAAAGGAAGTAATGATAAGAATACACGTCGTAAATCCAGCTCTTACATATCCTAGGGGAGTATAGCATGAGCTTTAAAATCAACTTTGATCTTGTGTGGTCTTGGTCTTGTTAATTTATTTGAGATTAGTTACCAATTTTCAAGCGCGTCAAGTACAAATTAGTGTTGAAATTAGAAGATTCTCAGGTGGGAACTACTATTTAATTACCAGACCCTCAGTAGTGTGTACCACTTCAAATTTCTTCACTCGTTCCATAATGAAATATGATTGGTGTTCAATATTTGTATTCATCAAAAGTTACAATCATTTATATCTTTTGTTTACTCATATTTTGTTTTATTTGCCAACATTAATGCGATTTCATTGCTTTTTCTAGCTACTTTTAACTGCTAACACTCAAGTCTTTGTTCAAGGTACCAATGATAACCCTTTGGAATTAATTAATGAATTTTAGATAAGACACAGAGAGAATATGTCATAAGAACGGGTCAGCCAAGAAAAGTTAGTTCCAAGTTAATTGAAATAATATTAATAACATCATTATTAGTACTATGTTGAATGTTAGTCGTACTTAAATTCTAGCTTTAGACCACACTCACATTATATATTTAATTTCTGATCCACTTTATCTGTGACAAATTAACACTTTAGTTGCTTACTAGATCTCCTAATAATCATTGCGCTAACAAAATTAATCAAACTGCACAATAGTACTGTCGTACGTGAACCTTTTGAGTTTGGAAAAAAGGATTTTTTTTTCTCTTTATTAATTACTGGCACAATATGCTGGTTTTAACAATTTTTGGGTGAGCAAATTTAGTATTTTGGAGATCAAGAGGATTTCATTTTTTAATGAAGTAGATATATGATGATCATATCGTAATTTTCGTGACGTACATACACATAAAAGTTAAAACAAAACCTCGTAGTTAATATCCTATTGTAATTAATGACAGCTATTAGACGTAATGGTGATCATGGAAAACGATACTATGTTATTAACTAGCAAATGAAGCTTTTCTTAAATGCATGTAAAAGTGTATCCATGTCTATATAGTTTTTATCTGGTTTAATCAATCTATAGGTTATTAATTAGGCTTTTTTCAATTCCAGTTTAGTCCAGTATTCAGTTCAGTTCAGTCCAGTTCAATTTAGTTATAATTTATATTTTATTTCAGTTCAGTTTAATAAATTTAAGTTAAAGATTACATATTTTTAATGTACTAGTTGCTCAAGAGAGTGGAGTGAGAAATTTCTTCGTTCCTTCCAGCCAAAAAATATTAATATTCTCCCAATGCATATGCACGTTTATTCAAAAGGACCCTTTTAATTAAGGTTTTATTAAAAATGATTAAAATAAATATCTATATCATTTTCCTGTGTTGCTTCCTTTACGATTGGTTGACTATATAAACCAGTAAATGTCTAAATCCCTTTCAAGATTCATGCATATATATATCACTGCACTTATCACTAGCTAGCTACTTGGCCTCAAGCAAATGAATTAATTTCTCAAGAAATTGATCATTATATTAATTACAACTGCAACAATCAATTAGGTAACCTAAGCTAGTAGAAAAATGGTGAAGCGAGCTTATGTGGACAAAAATGGGATAAGAAAAGGAGAGTGGAGTCCTGATGAAGACAACAAGTTGAAGGTTCATGTTCAACAACATGGCCACCAGAACTGGCGAATGCTGCCTAAACATGCCGGTACGCGTATATTATGATTATTATTGTTGATGATCAATTCAAGCATATTAATTCATCTTTGTGTTTGTGGCTAAGCTAGATGGCGAATTGGTATATGTTTTGATTGATTGATTGATTAAGCTTTGAGATTCATATAATCTAGCCTATAAATAAGTAGCGAGGTTTAGGTTTTCATTGCATCCTCAACTTTGTAAGAAAATCAGTGGAGTTACAAATTGCTACAAGAAAATTCTATTGTTTGATGCTACGTAAGATCATATATCAGATCAAAGTTGCTGCAGGCCTGCAGCTAGGTTTCAATTAAGTTCTAATGCATATCGATCCTTGATAATTACTTATACTGTTAGAAGTATAATTAGATTACACATACCCTATATTTTATATATAGTTACTGTGTTTGTGTACCTTAGGGCTTGCTAGATGCGGGAAGAGTTGCAGGCTACGATGGGTGAATTACTTAAATCCCGATGTTCGAAAGGGTGGCTTCACCAAAGATGAAGTGGAACTCATCACCCACCTATACCAACAACTTGGACCTAAGTAAGGCCGGCCAGCCGGTTTAATTGCCTGTATATTACATCTAATTAACTCATTGAAAGGAAATCATAACTTTATAGGTTTTGCAAGTACTGATCATCAGTTGAAACCGATGATGCAGGTGGTCAAGAATGGCAAAAAGGATGCCTGGAAGAACAGATAACGATATTAAGAATCATTGGCATGCCCACATTAAGAAACACGTGATGAACACGAACTTGAACAAGTACTCAGTGGTTGAAGATGGTGTGGAAAAAAGGTCTTATCAAGATTCATCTGCAGCTGCAGGATCATCAACAATAACTAGTCTTGACAATGCAATCTTAGGATGTGATCAAGATGCTGCTAATTCTTGGGACTACTTAATGCCGACTCAAAATGAGGATCGGGTAATTATTACTTCCAAGGATGGCATTGTATATCTATCAGATCATTCTGTTGATATGGGAAATCAACAGATTTGTTATCCTAAGCCGCCCTATAGTTCCCAAGATGATCTAATTTTCCAGGACCAAGTTCCGAAAATTGAACAGTCAAGCTCGAATTCGTTGAATACTCTGGAATGGATGTCAAATGGTGATCGTAGTGTCAATTCTTCCTCAGATTCACAAGAACACGAGTCACTGCTCTTGCAGCTGGAGAGTTTCTTGATCAATGAACCTTCAGCAGCAACATATAATCTCTCAAATGATATTGATAATTACCAATGGCGTGATTATTTCAGCTCACCATTTGCAGCTCAGGAACAACTATACGACGTTAATTTGAGTTGTTCTAATAATCTTTGGGACCTCTAGCTGAGGATGATCAGTTTTCATTGTATTGTTTTTACCTTCATGATATATTCAATAATTTCCAGGAATAATTTGTACGTTTTAAGGGCTTGGCTTTTTGGGTGTTTCTAGCTGTAATATATAACAATATAATTACTACTACTATTACTGCCTTTAAATTGAGTCAAAATCTCCACCTCTTGTTTTGAGGGAAATGTGAAATGTCAACACATTTTGTTAACGATTTCTTTGTTTAGTTTCTATTAGAGGTGAAAGTGTTTTGAGGGGAAACGACTGAACCAGATTTCCAAACCTATTAGTAAAATGTGTGAGATTTCCTAAAAATAATTGTTGGAACTAGTAGGTATTTGCAATTTGGTTTCCTGGATGAATAGTGATTTATTATGTCTTATTGATTTCCTTTATAATTTATAAAATATAAAATAAATAAATATAAATATTAAACCAATATTCATATTTTTACGTGATCTACAAATAGATACCACTCTTAATTGACTATATTTACAATTTTTATAATACTAATTAAAAATATGATAATTATAATTGCAATTTCAACTTTTAAATTTTTTTATAACATGGTAAATATGTATAAGCAATTAAAAAAATTTAAAAAAAGAATAATACTTAAGATTAAAGTAGTCGATAGTATGATATGACGTGTCACATTAGGGGATGTTTTGTATATACCATCGACTACTTAAGTTCTCTCGAACTAATCTAAATCCATGTATATAAATTTGGTGTATATAAATTTGGTTTACTCACTTAAGTAGTGAATGTACCAAACTCAAATTCTTGTATAACTTGAGTTTGACCCAACTGAACTTTGATCCTCCTTTCACTAGCCCAACCAACCTTCTATTATTCATGTGTATTTTTGGCATTTAATCAACCATTAAAACCAAATTCTTAACTATTTACTAAGAACACGTCTCTTGAGAAATGACCTTCTAGATAATTTATTTAGAGATGGACTTATATTATCAAGAAAATTATCAATTTTATATTTTAATCAAAATACATATATCCCCAGCATGGAAGGTTTTTTCAAATTACAACAATACTTATTTCGTTAATAACAACATAGACCTTTTGGTTAATATTTAACAACATTGATGATTTAATTGGTAATTATATATGTCATCTCTATATAAAGATCGCATCTTATGAGACTTTGTAATTTACTAAAAAATAGAATAATATAATATAATAAGTTTCTTATTATCCTGTTAAAATGTTATTACACTTGTAAAAGTGTCATTTTACTTTTACAATTTATTTAACACTTCTTCTCTATTCTATAAAAATATGGTAAGTCTTCAATTGTCATGTTAAAGTGTCATTTTTCACTCGTTAAAGTGCAGTTCACTATTGCACTTTGTTTAGCACTTTTTCCCTATTCTCCAGCAATGACTACTAAAAAATGTTACTTCAAATTTTTTTCGCTCACAACCTCACACCATACACAACTTTCCTTCAGAATTTTTACAGATGCAGTCCAAAATATTTTTTCTAAATGAATTTAAAACACTTTAGAACAGGTTGATTGTGTCAGTCTAGGTGGACGTTTTGGTTGTTGATTGACTTCAGATAAAGAAACCAAGCTAGAACTATTTAAATGATGTCAATGACTTTTGGGTAGTTTTGGACTTTTGATTTTTAGGGGTGTGTATTATACTCATTAACAAGACTCAAGACATGCCATGCATATGTATTTTATCTTTGCACATAAGTATTAGTATTTAGTCATTCTTTTTAAAATATTATATATTTGTGATTATAACAATCTCGTATAAATTCTTAAACTACTAAATAGAGGCACCTCACACCTTATAAGAAATAGTAAATAGTTTACATTTACATAAAAATTACTCAGTTTAAGTTGGTCTAAGCCAACTTACCCAACAAATAAACTGAATGGGTTGTGTAATATTCAAAATTATGCTACTTTCTAAATTAACTTGAGTACACAAATGAGTGTAGAATTTTTTTCCATTTACCCATCCAAAACACTAATGTCTTATGAAATATAATATGTGAGTTCGTACGTGATTAAATCAAATTAATTTTATAAAATTTATAGGCACCGCGCTTAGCGCGGTGTATCATTTCTACTTTTCAAAATAGAACCGGTCAGTTCGTTGCAAATAAGAAACAAACATGAAAATCTCTATATTTTTCTTCCCAAAAAAGTGGAATTGTGGTTCAACAAGATTTCCATGGAAATCTTCTCCTAACCATTTCCTTAAAAACCAAACGGTTAGAAGTTTTTATAGTAAGGGAATAATGTTACCCACCTTTTTTTTTTTAATCGGCTAAAGAATATTAATATAAAAAAATGCAAGCACATGATATGCTCACGCAACAACATTACAGAGGAAAAAACTATCATCCGAATTCTAATATCCAAACCAAGATTATAGTTCTAAACCTAAAGCTAAAGTGTTCATCAAAATTACACATGAGAAACCATCAAAACCAAAACTAAGCCTCATAACCAATGTATACCGCAGTAAGCTAGATCAAATAGCTTTATCTTCACCATCTGAGAAAAGTGCACACCCCCATGACTATGAACAAGTACAAGTCCAAAATCAAAAACAACCTCAAGGTATTTAAGGTTAAATCACGATGGTTTAACCCCTTGAGTCCCCCAAGATATTGAAAACTAGATCACCATGGTCCAGTTACTTGAGTTGTAGTCGCTGGACTCCTTAGAGCATGCAAGACACTCCTCTCACCAAGACAAAATATACAAGGGCAAAAAGTAAAAAGATATAATAACCTCAAGAAATTTAAGATTAAATCTCAGTGATTTAATCACTCGAGTTCCCCAAAGTATTGAAAACTAGATCACTCTAGTCTAATTACTTGAGTTGAAATATCAGTGACTCCCCAGAGTATACAAGATACCCCTCTCAACAAGGATTAAAAGAAACCAAACATGAAAATCTCTATATTTTTCTTCCCAAAAAAGTGGAATTGTGGTTCAACAAGATTTCCATGGAAATCTTCTCCTAACCATTTCCTTAAAAACCAAACGGTTAGAAGTTTTTATAGTAAGGGAAGAATGTTAATATAAAAAAATGCAAGCACATGATATGCTCACGCAGCAACATTACAGAGGAAAAAACTACCATCAGAATTCTAATATCCAAACCAAGATTATAGTACTAAACCCAAAGCTAAAGTGTTCATCAAAATTACACATGAGAAACTATCAAAACCAAAACTAAGCCTCATAACCAGTGTATACCGCAGTAAGCTAGATCAAATAGCTTTATCTTTACCATCCGAGAAAAGTGCACACCCCCATGACTATGAACAAGTACAACTCAAAAACCAAAAACAACCTCAAGGTATTTAAGGTTAAATCACGATGGTTTAACCCCTCGACTCCCCCAAGATATTGAAAACTAGATCACCATGGTCCAGTTACTTGAGTTGTAGTCGCTGGACTCCTCAGAGCATGCAAGATACTCCTCTCACCGAGACAAAATATACAAGGGAAAAAAGTGAAAAGATAAAATAACCTTAAGAAAGTTAAGATTAAATCTCAGTGATTTAATCACTCGAGTTCCCCAAAGTATTGAAAACTAGATCACTCTAGTCTAATTACTTGAGTTGAAATATCAGTGACTCCTCAGAGTATACAAGATACTCCTCTCGACAAGGATTAAAAGATTCAGTAGCTATGCTCGTAACATCCCTCCACCCTATCCTCCCCCTATGGCAAGTGGCAAGTAATAGCAACACCCCTCCACCCTAGGCTCAGACATGGTCAGTGGCAAACAATTTAAGATGTTGTCACGAGGAAGCTCACCCTGTCCATTTTTACTAATCCCCTACACCCTATATTTTTAAGGTACTAAAGTGGCAAGTAATTTAAACATGTTTTCCACCTTAATGTCGTTTGCATGACAACTGATGTGGATTTTTCGAATAATTACTATTATTAATATTTTTCGAGTAAGTTTTGACGTACTAAGAGACATTTTGTAACTGTTTTATTTAAAGACCTACTTATAGTATATATATAAAAACATTCATATTATTAATCCAACTTACAAAAAGCATTTTTATGTGTATGAAAAAAATAAAAATGTTAATTTCATACTAAGGTGATTTAGGACTTAAAAAGTAAATTGGTGGTGGTATATGAATAGTGTATAAAATAGTTGTAATCTTTGTCGTTTAAAAAATATAAAAAATTATGGAGCTGGAGCGGGAAGGTGGAGATGCAGTATTCGATCCCTGGTAGAAGTATAAGGTGATTTAATACTTATGAGTAGAGTGGGGTTCGTATATGAATAGTGTAGAAAATAGTTGATATTTTTATTCGTTTAAAAAAAAGGAATTTTTAACCAGTTTGGTTGATTTTAACTGGTAGGCAAACTTTCCCTTTGTTGAGGTTGCTCTTCTTGTTATTAACATCACCATCCATCACCATGATCATCATCCTTTTTCTTTGTTTTTTACCAATTGCATACTAGTCTCGTTATCCAAATTGAAATTCTATTAAATCGGTCTAAAGGTCGAGGTATCTAGCCTCATCGAACTAATATACACAACTTTCGAAAGTACGCAAATGTATCTTTGTTTAATAACCTATCCACTTCCCTGCTAATACACTATCCATTAATATTCACAATTTGCAGACTAATGTGCGTTTAAACCGGCTGCTTTTGAAATAAATAACTAAACAAGTATTACACGCAGTACTCCAAATAGTATAAAAAATTTCTACAATAGGGACCTTAATCACCTTGATTAAGTAATCTCAGTTTTTCCTGGGTTTTCACTTACATCATCCTTGTAGGCTTCTAGTTATAAGCATCGGAGTTCAAACATCCATAGTTATTCACCCAATTATACGGATAGTTGCATTAGTGTATTCAAATTAATCATTCTCAGTTTAATATATTTAAAATGACAGTGTCTCACTCTAGTGTACCTAAAATAAATTTTCCCTTCATCCAATCTATGTACAAAATAACATATTTTCTTTGTTCCACACACTCTAAAAGAATAAGTGATTAATAAATTTCAAACAAATAAATCAAGAGTTCAAGTTACATTTATCGGTGTTAAAAGGACAAAAACCCTCCAGTCCTAAAATAATAAACTCAAACTGTAGCATTTTGACTTTTAAAAATGCAAACTCAGAAAAATATGACTCGCGCTGATTCGTGAACTTTAAATCTAATAAACTTAAACTTGTAAAATTAAAAACGTAATTCGACATAAATTGTTTAACAAACTACAAAAGTGCAGTAGCTAATATCAATCTTAAGAATGTGAACATATGAATTTCACAAACATGGAAGAACCTGGGAAAACTTCCAATAATGAACACATAATTAACAATATAATTAGCACATGAACGTGAATGCAAGTCCAAAACTTGCCTGGAAAGAGATTTGTGAAAGTTTTCGATTAATAAACATGTCTAACACAAGAGTTGGAAGAAGAAAATCAATGGATATCTCAAGAAGAAGAAGACGTCTGGATATCTGGGGAAGAAGAGTAGCGTATGTTGTGTATGGAAAGGAAAATTTATGTTAGGTTTAATTTAGGTCTTAAGCATTGGGTTAGAGAGGGATTACAAGATGAATTTGTAAGAGAAATTGGACTAAAAGGAGATTGGTCTAACTTAGATAAATAAGAAATTGGACCAATGATTATGAACTTGCTTTAATGCTCGGTTCGTACTAAAACGGTTTAGATTCGAATTATGAATTTCTGGACTGTTATCCAAATCATTATTGGATACCTACCCCAAATCGCAAAAACCGGTTTCTAGTCGCCAAACATTTTGGGTGCATAACTAGAATATGAAATTTGCTCTTGGTTGACCTAAACTACCGAAGAAACATTTTAGCCATGCCACATAATTTTTAATTTCTACAACTCCAATTAATCATAAACTAATCGAGTAGCATTTCTACCTGAGAGCACAATTAAGTTTCATAATCAGCTCTTTCCCTCGCATATTCATAAAATCTAGACTTGTATGGACCAAGTCAAATTATCTTCCTGCATAAGTATAAATTCAACTGAATTGCAATTTTGATCCTATAAGTGACTATTCATTTCGAAACTGCTCCATTTTTTTCGCGTTTGTAAAATACGGATTAAAAGGACCAAACAGACCGTTTTTTGACGAATTTGAATTTCATTTTTCGTTTTTGGTCCTATGCTAACTGGATTCGTGACATGGACGTTTTACGATTTTGGTCCTTTACTGAGTCGGAGACGGTGGTGGGCGGATCTGGGAGGAAGAAGAAGGGGTCGGTGGTGGCGGATGGTGGTCGTTTCCGGTTAACTACAGTTCCACCCACTGCCGCCCACCACCACAGAGCCCTTTTTCTTCCTCTCCCCGCGGCGCCACCACCACCACTTGCCTCCGAATTTGCCACCACCACCACAGTCGTCCACCTCACCACCACCACAGTACTCCGCCTCACCACCGGAAATCGAGAGAAATAAGGAGATGAAGAAGAGAAGCCGGGAATAACTT
>JAYMSP010003963.1:0-17835 GCA_036897095.1 Plantago elongata
TACCTTTTTTTTAAAATGAGACTAAATAATAAAAATATTCAAGACCAACCATTAATTTAATACATTACATTAAAAATACAAACTATGAAATATTTTTTAAAACACGATTACATCAAAAATATTCATGACCAACCATTAATTTAATACATTACATTAAAAATACAACTATAAATATTTTTTAAAACACGATTACAAAACATGTTGACAAATACAAATATACCGCTTCAACCAAACAGCTTGATAACAACTACAAAATTTAATGGCATTTTAGTCATTTCACACTGCAAGTGGCTAAAACACAACCACAATCATATTTCATAAATCATACCAAACAATTATTTGCATCTCGAAATGCATATCAGAGCAACTCTCAAATTATGAACCAAACAGCGTGTTTCCCGGCCAAACCTACTAAAACACACTCACAAATACATACGGGCTTCACACATGTGTTTTGACCAAACAAAACACCTTCCCTACCAATCGATCCCTAAAATTAAATTATAATATGAATTAGAATTTAGCTTACTTCGTAAAAACAATTAATAATCTAGATGGTAGATGATTGGTTAGTTGGTAGGATTTAATTCAAGATATTCGAAAGAGGTCCCGAAGGAAAATGTTCCATGAAGGGCGAGTGTCGCACAAGTTGTATGCAATCACCCACCAATAACTTTGGTCAAGTTTGCACACGTTTTGGCATGTATCCACCACCTCTTATTGATTGGTATACACTAAATATCATTCATAAACCACTACATAAGATTAAATCTCTCAAAATCATAACTCTACTTTCCGAAGTGCAACAAGATACAAGGGAAGAAACAATCTCCAAAACTGTAATCCAAGAACCCTAGTCGTCACAGCCATTAAAAAAAAAAGAACGCAATCAATAGTCATTTATCATTTTTTTTATGTTCTTGTCATTGATACTATATTTACTACTCGTGATGTGAGTAGGTAAACCTTTTTTTGTAATGCAAACTGCTAAACTTGATTGTATTGGTTGTTATATTTCATATATTTCACAAATCAGTTGTAGGCCTAACATCATGGTTGTTCTTTGTTGTCATATTGTTTATATTCATGCGAGTATGGGAGTGTGGTTTAGCTACTGACTATTGTCACATAACCATTGGAGAGCACGTTGGGGGTATCTTAATTAATTGCGTCTTGGTATATGATAAGTATATGATAACCCTTTCAACGGCAATCACGTAGATTAGAACTAAGTAGTCATGAGCATTCCAATATAGGAAGCCGTTGGGGAGTCCTTCACACTTTTGCACCATTGTCAAAATATTCATTGCTTTCATCTTGTTAATTGCATGTTTCAAAGCTTCCAAACGATTTGTCTCCAAAAAAACTCAAAAGCATCTTGTTTTCGTTCAATTGCTACTTGTTGTTCCAACCTTGTTGTCTTGATTTGTTAGTTCCTGTGCAAGTGTACGGAGAGAACGACACTCCGATACAATTTTCAACTATACTAATTGTTATTTTATGGAATTGGAGGTTCCGATCTTATAATATTGAATCTTTGCGAATGTGTTGGTAAAGTGCCTCACTCCAACGACATTTATCTAGTCAAGCACCCACCAAATGGTTGGCGTCGCTACTTGGGATACTTGATAGAGCAAATCTCGACTAGATAAGTTGGAATTTCTCTTTCGTCTTAATTTATCACATTGCTTTGTTGATTTGTTAAGCACAAAAAAAGGTGTAAAACCACAAATATAGTTTCTCATTTTGCTTTTTTTTATTCGTATAACTTAAAAAATATCTTTCATTATTGTCATTATTTGTTTTCCTATTCAAACATATTTTATATTTTTCAGTAGTTTCTTTTTTATGAAAAATAATAAATATATTATAGTCCATGTTGGTGTATCTAATACTATATAAAAGGAAGATGGGAAAAGAGTATGCGGGAAATCATCATTCCTTTGCCGATCGAGGTGGAATTCGAATTCCACCACATTGAGAGGTATGGATTTAATTTGGCCTTGATTGGCTTTTTTGAAGTTTGAAGGAAAAGAAAGAGAATGAGTGCAAGTTCGTAAGAGCATCTGAAACCATCGTGGAGCAATTTTCGACGAAAGGTTAAGGAATGAGGAATTGAAGTCGGTTATTTGTTAAAACTCCAATGTGAAGAGTAAAGAGATGGAAAAGTTCGCTTAAGGAGAGACACAAATTTAATTTTTTTTATTTAAGAGATCTCTGGGCCATGCTAGGATGGTGAGGGAAAGAATAAAGGATGAATTCATGAAGCATGAGAGAGGTTCGAAGAGATGCAATATTATTATCTCCAACATGAATTCACCCCGAGCCAATTATGCTATTACTTTGACTATGGAGTAAGTGACGAATGAAAGAACCTAATGAATTCCATATAGAAAGCATCATTTACTAAACAAATATTGGAAGCTTGTGCTAATATTTCTAAAATTTCCAGGTATATGAGTGAACAAACAAATTAAGGAGAATGAGGTTTTCGTGAGTAAGCTAGAACATTTAGAGGAAAAGTTGTATTGAATATAGTAGTGGAACTCCCAAGTACCTTGACAACAGTATAATACATCTCTCCTTTCCTCGTATAGCAATTATCTTACTAAATTGCCCAGGATCCCATATATGTTTCTTGACATTTTATAATCTTCTCTCCATGCTAATCCAGCATAAGATTTTTCTCCTATGCCCAACTTCTTTTACAGCTGAATAGTAATCTAACAGATGTAGAGTAAGTCGGGAGCCTCGAAATAGTTTATAATTCTTCAAATGGCCTCTATCTTTCTACTTTGTAGCCTCTTCGATGTTTTATATCAACGAGCTTCCATTTTATGAATCTTACTCAAATAAATTTTTTAATTTTTTTACCCTCTCTAATACTAACTTTTATTTTTCTCTCCCGCGTCATCCACATCTTCGACTTCTACTGCTTTCCTCTCCCTTCTCTTTTTCTTTTAGCACTTTCTTAACTTGTTGATATAAAATCATGTGTTGTTGTTCTTTAATTCATTTAGATTATATTCTTTACGATTAAATAGAACAAAATTGAAATGAACTTTATAATATTATTATAAAAATAATTAAATAAATCTAAAGTGGAATGAATTTTTGGACATTTGGGATAGTTACGTTTAACCATGATTTTCCGAAATTGATATTGAATTACCGATCTATTAAGAGAGAAGTCTAAACATCCATTATCGCTGAGCTCAAATCACTTGTCTTGTACCGGAAGATAACCTCACACAGATTGATCGGTTCTTCCATTAATCTCTTGGATTCAGTTTTCACACAAGTAAGTTCATTTTCTTCAATCAAGATCTCGATCATTTCATACCTATTATTGATAATTTGACTTTTTTCTTCTTCCATTTATCGGTAGCATAATCTCCAGTTTTTCCCCTTTCATCTCAATTATTGCTTTTACCTGCTTGTTTACGATTCGGTAAAACTCATTATTGCTTCTTATTATTGGTATTTGTAGGTTAGATTTGTATATAATTGATTGTTTCTCGAGGTGTGCATTTATGTAAGTTAGATAGGGTTTGGATAATGTGTGAATATGATTGGGATTGTCACTTTGCATAATTGCAGGTAAATATTTACCAGCTCAAGGGGGATCACTCGGATTAATTAAGGGTGAACGTATTGTTTGGATAATGGGATCGAGTCCGAAAGGCTTGATTTATAGCTTTGTTGCCAAGGGGACAGTTGTCCTCGCGGAGCACACGTCGTATTCAGGAAATTTCAGCACGATTGCGGTTCAGTGCTTGCAGAAGCTTCCTTCCAACAGCAACAAGTATACATACTCGTGCGATGGGCATACTTTCAATTTCCTTATCGACAGTGGATTCGGTATCTAAGTTTCTAAGGGCTTCTATGTGTGTTTGTTTGTCTGGTTATTTATAATGTGGGAATAATTAGGTGTTTATTGTTGTTTGCAGTTTTTCTTGCTGTTGCTGATGAGTCCATGGGACGGAGTGTACCATTTGTATTTCTTGAAAAAGTGAAGGATGACTTCAAACAACGGTATGGAGATGGGATCAGTCCGCACCCTCTGGCGGATGAGAATGATGAAGAAGATGATTTGTTTGAAGATCGATTTAGCATCGCATACAATCTTGATAGGGAATTTGGGTATGTTGATTTTATTGCCCATTTTGTGGTTGAATCCTGTGATATGCTGTGTTTGAAGAAATTCAATGTTGTGCTTTCTTAATAGGCCGAGACTCAAAGAACACATGCAATACTGCATGACTCACCCCGAAGAAATTAATAAGCTGTCCAAGCTGAAGGCTCAAATAACAGAGGTCAAGGGGATAATGATGGACAATATTGAAAAGGTATAATTTCTTTGCCTGTTTACTGTTTTGAGATAATGGAACTATCCGTTCACCGTTGAGGGAGCTTTTGATCATATTCTCACAATCTCGTTCCATTCTTCGAGTCATGTTTGTCTTCTTAGATATTATTGCAAATATAATATCTTATTTGATCTCCTATGCTGCATTTGCTTGGTTCCCATTTTCACCAAATTTTGTATATAGCTTACGTAACATATGAATTCATCGATGGATGTCCTTGGTATTAGTTCAGAAGGTTGATCCGTTGCTCCATCTATACCGCCTCCTTATCCAT
Organism: Plantago elongata; assembly: GCA_036897095.1. Taxonomy (NCBI): domain Eukaryota; kingdom Viridiplantae; phylum Streptophyta; class Magnoliopsida; order Lamiales; family Plantaginaceae; genus Plantago; species Plantago elongata. The sequence continues at coordinate 4,645 of JAYMSP010003963.1, forward strand.
GCCCACTCTAATAGCAATCTTGATGTTGCAGTCAATTTGGCTACTATAAATGTTAGCCAAAGTTTCTTCTTTGTTGTCTACTTAATAGTAATTTGTCAAGAACTCAACTCGTGAAGAATTGCTCAGTCCTACTCCTTTCCTCTTGTCCACTGTCTTCGCCTGTATACAAGCATAGGATAAGTGTAGTGAGAGCTGGGGGAGGGGCTTCCGTAAGTCTCTGACTCAGCCAACCATGTGCTGCTTTAGAAATGCCTTCAATCAAGCCCCGTTGTACAAACATTAAAGTGCTCTTTCCAGTCCTTTTGTGTGAATTATTATTTACATAACATACTTATCCTTTCAGTCTTTCAGACTCGAACAAAAACTTATTACTCATTTTAAAAAACATAGTTTGATCCGAAATGAATTTCATTGTTGGAATTTTATGGAGAAGCATCGCTGGCTTTATTGACTTCTGAAGAATATAACAGTAAAATGTTGCTTCTCAAGTAGTTAAATTATTAGCTGTTAAAACAATGGTTAAACTCGTAATCATCGTTGTTTTTACTTTAAATACATCGTTGTTTTAGATAAGCACAAAATATACCTTTCGTGTGATATCAATGATGTTAACATCTAAAATGGTTGACGATACAAAAATATTCAATGGCGAGACATTAAATGTTCTCTGCTCAAACATCAGGGTTTTTGGTTAGGAACATCAGTAATCTTTTTTCATGTCATCTCCCACAACGTTTTGCCTTTACATACTATTTAACATACCATACATACATTTTCATGCCTGCATGTTTTGGCACTTAATCGTGGAGGGAGATTATCTTATTATACCATCGTAGGTGCAATTGGCTGAATACATATATGCAATAGTGAACAGTCAGTTGAGAACCTTGTAATGGAAGACTTGGAGACTTGTGGACTAACAATAACTCTTTGCACTATGTATGTGCATGTGCTGAGATCCTGCTTATGTTTATGGTACTTGATACAGCAGCTGTAATTTGCAACTCAATGGTAGACATATGCATTATATGTTCTGTAAGTTCTCACTTCGAAATCCGACTATTCAAATTGGTCTAATATTGACTTTCACATACAAATACAGACAGGAAATTGGACAAACCATAGGTGCTTATTCGCATCTTCAAGCTCTCTTTACACTGTAAGAATCACGGTGTCCTTTTTATAGGTGCGTCGTCAGTATATACTTCTCGGTACCATTCATGAGGGAAAGGTAGACAGTATATCCTACAACAGGATAAAACGTAGCCCTGTTGTATTTAACTAAAAGTCCATTGATTTTGAGTCTCCAACCAAGTCAGGATTAGAGTGAACAAATGGCCAAGCCACCAAGTCTGCGGCTGCGCCATCCTGAGCCACAACTTAGATTTCACAGCTTAGATTCCTAGCTGTCTAGTATTTTCCCCACCACTGCATATGGAAGTCCCCTCATATGCATTAGGCCAAGTCCTCATGGTTCTTGCTTCCTCAGCTGCACCCACCTTACTCATCTATGCGTTTACTGATACTGTCCTTCAGGAATTGATCCATGCGGTAGGCATTAGTTAGCTCTGTGGATCTCAATGCCATCAAGGCCTGCTTCAATGGAATTTATGGCAGCCTGACGATAGTGCTCGACTATCTCAGGTACCTCATGGGTTTCCAACTTGCGTGGTGTAGAATACCTTTCCTTAAGTTCCATCTGACAGTAGTATTCTCCATCTCTTTGCTTGCCTGTGGATGATGCTGTGGCAATTCCACCAGGCTGAAGTTCAGGATGAGAAGCTCGGCCAACATGCCCGAGCTGACAGAAAATAACAGCATCCTCAGCATTGACGGCGTGAATTGTTTTTCTCCATTGCTCTACTTGCTCCTTATTATATATCCCTGGCACGTGCGGAAACCCTGCAGCATGGGGTGAGATCATGGTGCCTTCTGTGATGAGAAATCCGCCTTGAGTTAGTCATCTAACTTTATTTCAAAATGTGTTTCTCCGTAATTCAGGTAGTGTATTGTAACTCTAGAGGTAAAATTAGAAGGTAGAATTTGTGTACATCATCCCCTCCTATTCAAAACAGGTGAAATTCTTGCATTTTTCACCCTATGAGTTCGAATAAACCGTTGCCATAAACACCTATATTTTGTTATTTTACTATCTTTTGTTAATTGATTAGTTATTTGATAAATACAATATCGTTATTAGTCTGGAAGTGAATTATTTGGAATCTTTTGACATAATTTGATCGGGTTCAAATTTGAATTAAACGGGGTGAAAAACCTAGAACTTCATTTATTTGTCAGATAACCAAAAAAACAGAACTTTGTTTGTTATGAGTTGGAGAAGCCATACTTTAATATGTTGAGCAGATTTTAAAGGTTCCCAGTTGTTGAGAGCTTATTTATGCAATAATAATTGGACATTTATTGTAAAGAAGTGAAGGAAATATCTCAGTAAATAAATCTTGTGTTGTGGAGTGATATATCCTTGGATTTGTTCTGCATTGCTTGTTTTTTGTTTGCTATCGTTCCATGTATCTGTTTCTGTTCAAGTTGTTTACCAGGAATCAAGTGGTAAGTCATGCTTGCTCTTTTCACCATTCTTCTGTTGTTTGAAAGGGGGGGGGGGGGGCGTGGGGGTGTGTGATATTTTCTTTTTTCTCCCTTTTTTGGTTTTTTTGGAGGGGGGGGGGGGGGGTGATGGTGATGTATATATATGATTATTGTATTTGTAATCATGGATATGCTAGTCAACTAGAATCTGGACCATAAGAGGATACCCGATGTTGTTCTGGTCCGTTGGTAATCTGTAGTGAATCAAACTAATATATCTCACCCAGTCTTACTCTCTTCTCTTACCGTCCATTTATATTCTGGTGTGATATTGCGAGTATCTTATACACTGCTCGAACTTGGAGTGAAAAAAATAAACTAAAAATATAAATTGAAACCAAATGTGCAACTTTCTGAAGGGTAGGGTGATCAAATGACATTCAATCTCTTGTATGATTCAATCTTGTTGAGCAATGCTGTTTTACTGGATTTTTGCATTTGGTTTTGGTGTTGGACATTCTGAAATATAATTTGTAGTAGAAACTTATTCTCAAGTGCCAAACTGAATTTAACCATAATTTCATTCCTGCTGATCTCATGTAGGTTTTGGATCGCGGTGAGAAAATTGAATTGCTGGTTGATAAAACAGAAAACCTTCAATTTCAGGTGTGTACCACCATCTGTTTCTGATACTCCCTCAACTTAGCCTATCACCTGGCCCATGTTTTAATTTTTACAAACTTATCTAGGCTGACAGCTTCCAGAGGCAAGGACGACAACTTCGTCGGAAGATGTGGTTGCAAAATCTTCACTTGAAGCTGATGGTTGGAGGAGTTGTACTTATCTTGCTCTGCCTAATCTGGTTCATATTCCGTTGAGAATTCTGTATGGCATTTATCATAAACCCAATGTCGTTTCCTATGTACAAAACAAGTACTCGAAGCCTAGCAGGATTCTATATGTTCTTGTATATTTGTTGCTTAACTATCGGTATGTTGATTTCGATCTGGAAGCTGTTGATATTTCTTGTCATGCATAATTGTCTGCAAGCAATTTTTGCCAAGTGGTGAAGAGACATGCATGTGGTTTTGTTAAGTTGTATACATAATCAAGAAAATTAATAATTGATCTTTCCGTTCAGGTCCATGTCTGTGTCATTTGAACTTTGAAGAGTATCCAATGCATAAAATGTGTCTTGATCACTTGAGTTACTGGGGATTTAAATGCTATTTTTAACGGGTCTGGGCAGGTAGTGGAAAAGAACTGGTCTCTGTCAATAAATTTAGACCTGTGAAGCTATTATAACTTGGAAGACCTTGGGTTTTGCGTTTTAGTTATAATTAAGGTCTAATTGGCATAGAATTTGAATTGGTAAAATTCAATTTAAATTGTTAATTTTATACATAAAATGGATAATTTGAATTGGCTTTTATTAATTTAAATTGCATCCTAAACGATAACTATGAGTCTCTACAATTTGGTTTAAATTTCCATCTCTCTTCCTTGGACATTGACCCGCCGGAGGAAGTTGAGACGAGTATGGAAGTGGAAACCCTGGTTCACCTAAAATATTGGAGGTCAATTAGTCATGGTGGACTCACTGAACAATGCAATTCACCCCCTCCCTCCCTTCACAATGTTCATCCTCCAACTCCTCCTCAACTAACTAGCTTCTTACCGGTGATCATCTATACCCTGTCGAACGGATCAAATCGGCATGAAAAGTTGATTCTCATCATCCACCTTTATCTCCTTTGCTTTTCCAACTAATTTGAGCATTCGAGTCATTTTTATCGACACCATATCAATGTCACTTTGAAATTTCAGATCTATGGGACTACTTTTATTGCCTTTTATGTAGTGATGTTAAACGAGCCAACTCGAGCCGAATAAGTTGTTCGAACTCGGGTTAAACTCTAAAAAATAACATATACAGTAAAAATTCCATACAGTCATATCGTCGAGACTGAAAATAAATATTCCTATAGAAAGTTTATTCCTAAGTAGAGGTTTGTACTAAAAATATATTTTTCATAATAATATAATGTGCACAACTTAAAATGTTATATTTATTGAATAAAATTACTAAATTCTAACTTGACAAGCCAGAGATGTTTTTTTACAACAAAAAGGTTCATATATAGATAAACTACTACTTAAACGGAAGCTAAAAAAATAGGTATACCACTCAAAAGTTCAAATTATCATCACAAACAACTTTAAATAAGTATTTTACATCTTAAATTTTATAATGAAAATCATATATATAAATAAATATTATTGAATATAATGTCATTTATTACTATATAGAGGTATAATTATTTAAGGCGGACCGAAAAAAGTAATGGAATATGATAATGTGGAGTTTATTCTTATTTATAACTGGTCCCATGTTGGGACCGAAAGTTTTTATGATTATGGGGAGTTTATTCCTTTATAGAGTATTCCTTTGCGGAGTTTTTACTGTATATTCAAAATATTGTTATAAAAATGGTAAGCAAAATATGAAATTGAATCTATATCATTATGAAAAGAAGACATTTTCGAGCATTGTAGTTAAGCCATGTCACATGTTGACCTTGTACAATCCTTCATTTTGATTGGTTGGAATTTATTTGAGTTGGAAAAATGAAGTAATCTGATTGGCTAGAAAAAAAATAAAAGCTGATTGTGCTCTCCTTCACTTACTTGAGACCAGAGATCGATTCGTACATGTGACATTCATTATTACATTTAATTATTTATCCTTCAATTCCCAAATCTAAATATATTTAGAAATAGTATAAACCAATAAAAAATATACACCTAAATATATAATAATTCTTGGACCAAATATTAAAACGTCCATCAATAACACAATTATTGAGAGATAATATCATTTGCAATTTCGGAGTACTGTAGCACTGTATCACTTCATTTATACAAAAGTACACTAACACTCCTACTTTCGTGAATCGTAATCCATCATCCATGCTTAAGAATTTACGATTCTTTTATTTTATTATGTGATACTTGCTCAAATTTTAAGTACATGTGTTTGAAAGAGAAATTAAAAAAAAGTGTGAGTATTGTATGTTTATTGAAGAACATGTAAGAATATGTGACGAAAAAATATTTTTTGGATAGTGATGAAAATATTTATAAAACTATACGATTGTATATATATATATTGTTCTTTACTAATTAATTTCTATGTGATCACCACTTAAATATTCATTTGTAAATGATAGTATACTTTGGTAAAATAAATTACTTATATGCCTATTTAAATGTTAGGGACTCTAATGTAATAAGTAAACTCGATCATGGTAGAATTTAATTCACCATTTTTATCATTTAAATAATTAATTAGGATTAAACTTTGTTATCTCCGCTTGAACAGAAGTGAACTGAACTTCTTTATAATATAAAAACTAACGAAATAAAATTTAAACATAACTAAATAAAGCTAAATTGAACTATAAACTAATCAATTTTCAGATAAAGATATCATAAACTTCCTAAATTAATTATAATTTTTCAGTAGACCACATAGTGCATTGTCGTTGGTAAAATGTATGCGGGCTAGAAAGTGATAGTCTAGCCAGAGCATGTTTCATTTTTAAAATATGATAAAAGTGTAGGACAAAATGAATCATATCCATCTAAACATAAATCTTTAATGAAAAATAACATGTTAAAATTAATTATTATAAAAAACAAATCATGATAAGAAGAGGATATTGTATTATTTGGCCGTTGTAAATTCTCAATCCTCTAATCATAAGTTAATTTTGGATCGTATAATTCAACATAGTATTATATAACCCCAGTTGGGATGAAGGAACTAATGAACAATCACATTCTTATCTTATGTATTCAATTCAACGAAACTAATTTTCAAGCTAATGTCATTTTTATTAAAATAGATCGACAAACATTTAATAGTTTACCTTATAAGCTATATTTGACTATATTAAAGTACAATTTGCCATTGAAAGTACACATTTCCTCACTTATTTCATATTTGATCATCAATTTAACTTTACGCATAAAACTGCGCACTAACCCTAATGTATAAAGTTATCAGGGACGGAGGTAGTACCATATTCCAAGAAGAATTTGAACAAGAGGTCAAATCTTACGATGGGAAGTTCTTAGCTTTTTAGATACAAAATAGGGAGAATGAAGGTCATCATCTCAAACTTGGCAGAAGGTTATTTTAAAAATCATTTATGATTCTTATTTGATATAAAGTCTTATCGTCTGTAGTAAATTCATCATAGACAACCTAAAATTTGTGGCCCATTAGTACACTAAATTGACCAACACGGTTGATGAGGGCCAAACATAAATAAACTCGGTTGGTAGGTCTTTAATATTGTCATTGATTTTTCAAGGGAGGCAACAGATGGTTCAACAAATGTTTCAAGATTATATGGCCATTTTAACCATCGTTTCATTTGGAGAATGAATATTTTGTTCCAAAGATGGTGATTACATGCAGATGTCGTCAACAAATCAATTGTTAAACAATTATTTTTCATGCAGTGGTTCAATCTAAACAAAGTAAATCATCAAGCCCATAATGAAGAGTATACTAGCGGTTTGTAAATGTCTAAGTTGTGGGGATCTTCAGAGTTTACTACGTAAACTTTCATGATTATATGTTGTTATCGCACAACATGCCGAAGCCTGAGAAAATGTGGAACAAGATATATTAGTTATTATTATATACTCTCTCCGTTTCGGTTTCAATTACCCGTGGGGTCGGAGACAAATTAGAAAAAAAAAAGCGAATGAGTTAAGAGTGATGATAAAAAGTAGAAAATAGATTGAATAAAGTAGAAAAAAATATTGACTAAAGTATGAGAGATAAGATGAGATATTGTACTTCTGGTTGCATCCAACGAGATTGCCTTACTACTTCTTCCTAGGGGTGGGACCAAGCATTCAAGATTCGGTTTGCCATAGCAAATTCATGAGATCTCAACACACAATAAGCTCAAACATGATTCAGAGGTCACATGTCCGCTTAAGGACAACACAACTTATTATTTGGGACGAGGCTTCTCGTGAGAAATTGACGTTGTTCTGAAGTGCTCGATAGGAGTTTGAGAGATGTGATGGGACGTCTAGATGAGCCATATGGTGGGGGTGGTGATTGTCTTCAACGCAAACTTCCGACATATTTTACTCATCTAGAATGTGAAATGCAATGTGAGGCACTTCATCTGACAATGAACATGTGATTGCATGTAACTAATGTAGTAATTATATACCATTTATATTTATTTCATATTGATCTTATATACCATGTATATTTATTTCATATTGATTCGTACTTGTGTTGAAGAAGTTGTATCTCTTGCTTATAAATAAGCTTTGAAGTGTTGCAGAACGTTGACTTCCAGACATATTCATTTCCTATATTTTCTTTCAGCTTCAACATTAAATAAGGAAATTTTCCTTCACCAAATCTTCTTAAAAAATCTGCTATAACATCATAGCAACCAATACGCCAACATAGCTTCACAATAGGATGATTTAACTTGTTTGTTATCATTACATCTATTTTTAGAGTCTAACTCAATTATTGAATGTTTTAAGTAATTGCTAATAATGACATCAAATTTGATGATAGGTATGTCAAAGGTGCAACTACAAGATTGAATCATCAAACACATGCAACAAAAGGCAGAAGTCGAAGTTCACCAACAAAGTTTTTAAATGATAGGAAACTTATTTTAACAACTCATATATCGAATAAAACGTGTATTATTGTAATTTTTTTTCCATTGAAATAGATATTTTAAAATCTTTGAATGAGTATTTTAATATTGTACTTTAAGTAGCTTATATTAATTTTTCTTATTAATACTTATTAATCACCTCTTGAAACTTTTAAATTTATTTAATTGTAGTTTTGATATTTGAATGACATTTAAAGAATTTGTTAGCCCCTTCACTTCTTGTTTAAAAGGTATTTTTATTATTTATCTATAAAAATATAGAGAAAATCTTCAGAGGGATATTTTATATAATTTTTTATCGAATCGACTTATATTGTTTATAAAATTATTAATATTATATTATTAATTAAAATTTATAACCAGACAATACTTATTTCGTATTTACACTGTAAATCCATCCTTCCGGGTGAACAATGGTGCCTGATTTAGCTTACTGATTCTTCATCCTCATCATTATTAGATAGTAGTCTTCGCTTTGTCAAACTGAATCGAATTGATATAAAATGAACGTAGGGATCTCTTTTCTGATCGGCCTCAAGGCAGCAGCACTCTTCGCCTTGTTCCTTTTTCTCCGATACCCCTTTCCCCTTCTATCCATACCAATCCTATACGCATCCCTAATTTCAGTACTAGTTGCAATTGCTTCTCATCCATCAATCGATCTTCCTATACTTCTTGGCAAATCTTCCGATGGTAGCTTTCCGATTTTGTCATTGATCATCTTCAGCCCCTACTTGTATTTCGTTAGGGCCTTTTCAGCTGTGAGGAGATTTGCTAGTGGCGAGTCTCCTTACACTCAGATTTTCCCTGGGATTTATGTAGGGGGCTGGCCTTGTTCCTCCGACACGCTTCCGCCCGGTAACCCTGCCGTTGTTGATTGCACCTGTGAGTTGCCTAGGTTGATTCAGGGTCAGGCCTATTTCAGCCTTCCTACTTGGGATACCAGGGCGCCCAATCCTGCGCAGATTGAGTCTGCGGTTAATTGGGCTTGTCGAAAGAGAGCTGCTACCAATGCTCCGATTTTCGTACATTGTGCATACGGTAGTTATTTAGCTGCTCTTGTTGTTGTGCTGTAGCTTGTACTGATGAGTATGTTGGATTTTCTAGAAGTTAACGTTTAAACATACGTAGCACTTTTAAATTGTTTTGGAAATGTTGTCGTGTTCATTCTGGTTTCGAAACTTTTTGAAGTTTAGTAGTATTATCAGCTAGCAAGTTGGGTTTTTATTAACAGTATGCTGCCAATGCCCTTTTTGAAGTCTTAGCTTGTAGTGATGATTTCTAGATTGAATTGACCAACGGATGTGAAAACATGATAGGCTAACTTCATTGTTTGCTTTTTGTACGAAAACTAGATGATTAGATACTAGATAGCTGCTAACTGAAAGTAGCTGAAATTTAAGAAGATAAGCTATCTCATTTTGATTGAGGAGTTCAATGAATTTCTCGGTAAACTAGCTGATTATGTAGTATCAAATCGCGTAGCTTAATTGCGAAATTTCGAGCTACTCTTTTTCTTGTTGGATTTAAGAACAGCTTATGTTAGACGGTATAACCGTTATATGGGTACAGATTAGGAGAATATGTCTAACTTCAGTATTTTGGTAGTCTAACACAAGTTTTACATTGGATTTTCTAGAAATTAGCGTTAGAAGACTGCACTTTGGAATTGTTTTGTAGATGTTTTCATGTGCATTCTGATTTCAAAACTTTGTATCAGCTAGCAAGTTACACAAATTTATCCTTTCTCCATCTCGTGTAAATTTGTATTCTGTTGGACAATATATGTCCGACCATTGTGCTGGAGTCTGGAGTAAGGGAGATGCTACCTCATTCCAACAATTGCAGATACCTTAACATCATTATTCGCCCTTCCATTTAAATATCGTTCATACTTTGCAATCAGAAATTAGCATAGTAAAGAATTCAAGAAAATGGATATTGCATCTTGATTTTTATGATAATTCCATTTTAGCTTTGCATTGTGGACCATGAAATGTTAGCTTCAGCTTATGGGGAGGCCCAATTATATTAAATTGTGGATCACAATTGCTTGTTAAATCTCTCTCTCTCTAGGCAAACCAGATAGGTTTAATTGCTAAAGAGCCCAAACTTTCTTTATTTTGCCTTTTCCTAGCAAAAGTAATTTACAATTAATAGGGGGCCAACAATTACCTTGCAGTTGCAGCACTCATAAGCATAGCAAGGTGTGATCTCAGTGTTGTATCTTGAATCTGGTTCCAAGTTTAGAATTCCATTGTTATCGAGCAGATAATTTTAGGATTAGTTTATAAAGGGCCATTTTTTGTTGATTGTGGACAGCATCTGTTTGTCAACTCTCTTGGTGAACGTCTTTACTGATGCTTGACATTTTTTAGAAAACTTCCATTTGCTGAACTTAGACGAATCTGATAAGTAGCAGTGTGATAATTTTCATGCTGTAATCTGTAGATGGTAAATATTATAAATGTAGTAGTATTATTCCAATTGTTCGTGACTAGTTCCTTTTTTTCTTTTTTCATTTCTTTCTCCATGCGACTGGAAATGCTAAGTTAGGGTTCAGCATAGAACAGAATGCTTGCAGTATTGATGGTGTAATGCTGAGTTGTTTGTGTGCAATTAAATGTGTAGCTTATTGTAGTATTCAAAGGGGTTTCTTGCTTTACTTGTTAAGATCAAAGACTTAAAAACGGCTTAGCTGAGGCCACATACTTAATTTGCAAACACTCGAAAAAGGCTTATTAGTAACTATGAATTACACCAAAAAGCTCCCTGTCAACTCTCAGTCCAATAAAAGCATCTCCTATACATTATGCTACTGCTTTCTGTGCTGATGAACTGAAAGCTTATAGGTTATTAAATCTAACTAACTCAATAAATTCAGGTCATGGACGGAGTGTTGCGGTGATGTGTGCTCTTTTGGTTGCTCTTGACCTGGCAGAAGATTGGAAAGCTGCAGAAAAGATGATCAAGGAAAAAAGACCCTGCATACGGATGAATGCTCTCCATCGCAAAGCCTTGGAAGAATGGTCGAAAGACAGATTATCTCGGCCCAAAAGCAATGGAGAATTCGGTGCGAGCTCAACAATCTTTGCCAGTGGTTCTGGTCAATTCTGAATTATATAGGACCAGTAATATGTAACAGTAGCTTGTCTTCGAGAGTTCCTACTGACAAGAAACTTCTTGTGTTTGTCCTTCGGATAATATTATCCAGAGACATATTAACAATATAAGTTAGTTTATAGATAATTTATCTACAACCGTCTCTCAGAAGATTTCTTTTATTACAGAGTCCCATGAGAGACGGTAGATTTACCAATAAAATCACTCATATTATTGATTAAAACATTTATATTGATAACTAAGTGATCATACTAAGCTAGATGAAAATCATTTTGTTTATCGAGATCAAAAGCCGTCCGATCAGTAATTTTGTATAAGAGTATTAAAGAAGATTGACATCTTAAACGTTAACCTAAATAGTACAATAATAAATTCTAATACATTTTGAATCACATAATGACATAAGCCCTAACTAGCATGATTGATTCAATCACCATTCAATGGTGGACCGTTTATCTACTCATAACTATGCAATACATGTTAAAATTTACAATAAACATAATCTCAAGCGAAAATAATGAATCAAATTGAGTAATACAGGTTTACCTTCGTTGTCACAAATCCTAGATAGAAAATGTAGAACAAGAAGCGAATCCTATTTAAAAGCGTTGTAAAACAAATTCTAAAGCACCGAATCAATATTTGAATAAAAAGAATAATCAAGACAATGATCACAAATCGATAATTTTTTTTTCAAGTCTTGCCTTGCTCTAAAAAAACGAGTTCTAATGAATAGAATATCGAATGAATGGTAAAATCTAGTGTATATTTCTAAAATAAAGTAAAAGAAATAAATTAGGGCGAATTAGGCCCAAAATATAAAGTCGGGAGGAAAAACACGCGAGGGGGGAAGGCAAAAATTCCATCGCAATGCGGTACCCTCTCTACCGTGTGCGCAGTAGGCTCTATTTTAGTTTCTTCCGCTCTTTGTTTATGTACTTCGATGCGGTGAGTTCCTACTTATTACGGAAATGCCATTGTGGCTCTTTTTGCTTGATTTTACTTATTTCAACTCTATTTCTTGGTATTTCGGCTTAACCGCTCCACTACTAGCAACCATCCAAGGCATTGGGCTTCCATATCTTTCAAGTGTACATAAAATGAACTCTTTTTCCTTCAATTGGTGCTTTTCCACCTAACACATGCAAAATCATCAAAGGAACGAAGTGCAGCTCAGTTGGTAAAACACTTCACCACCAAACCAATAGATCGGGGTTCGAGTCACCTCTTTGTCGTTTAAAAAAAATCTAATAAAATAACAAAAACTAAACTCAAAATTATAAAAAATATGATTAAAAATACTAAATGAGATGGTATAAAACTGACTCATGACCTATTGTGTTGCTCTAGTCCCTGAACTTTGAGAATTTCCCACTTCTGCCTCACGGCTTGGAGCAGTGGTTCCTTAGAGAAAACAAGTCGTTGTGGTTCGACCGCACCAAACTTCCATTAACGTATTTGGACTGGTGAGCATTAGAGTGTGTACATAACCAATCACCATATGATAACTTGTCATCCGGAACTTCCCCACTGAATTTATGCACTCGTGACAATCCTTAACCAAATGATTTAGTATCCCACAATAATAACATAAATTCGGAAGTCTCCGTAGGCTAATTGAATATGTAACTCATGTCCATCTGGACCTTTAACCTGAATCACCCGGCGTATTGGTTTGGGAACATCGACCTTGACCCTAAAGTGTAAAGCGGTACCCAAAAAACCTTTTGTGTTCAAGTTAATATATGGATGGGTGGTGTGTGTTTATATATATATATATATATATATA